>PVIA01003430.1:0-169381 GCA_004024845.1 Tonatia bakeri | reverse complement strand
CCGCACCCAATCAGGGGAAGGCCTGAGTGGAACCGAAAGGCAGACCCTCCCCCAAGTAAGAGAGAATTTTTCTTCCCAGGTGGCTTTTGAAAGGGGACATCAGCTGCCTTCGGACTTCGAGTGACATGCCAGCTCCTCCTGGGTTTCAAGCCTGTGGCCTTGAGACCGGAACCGCACCGTTGGCTGTCCTGGGTCTCCCACTTGCCGTCTCGCTGTGCAGGACTTGGGAGTGGCCAGCCTCAAGAACACTGCAAGACAGTTTCTAATAATAAACCTCTTTCTGTGTGCGAGTATCTGCCTGTCTGTCCATCCATTCTCTTTGCTCTGTTTCTCGGAAGAACCCTAATACAGTTATTTCTTTAAATCTGGCTCTACATGAACAGAAAGTAGGCATGCCCGCATGGCTGCTACCAGAGGGTGTGTTTTACAAGCACTACCCCAAATGTAGATGGTTTTGCTGTAAAAAGCCAGGAGCCTAGGCTAGACACCAAGGGGCGACCTGTGCCGGCACGGTTAACCCAGCATTTTGGCGTGTTCGGTCTCTGTGCATTCCAGACACTGGCCCCTGACCTGCTCTTGGGAGGTCACCTCTAAGGTCTTGGAACAGCCTGTGTCTTTGTCTGTCTGGGGACTTGGGCTGCACCAGGGAGTCTGTGGTTGCAGTGTGACACATTGTGGGGACCTTGGGCCATGCTGTGTCTGTTTTGACCTCTAGAGCAGATGAAGATGGAGTAACCCATGTGTATCCACATCATTGCGGCCAACCCGAGCAGAAACTCTGTCTTGGGGGACCTGACAATACTGTGTGTGTGTGTGTGTGTGTGTGTTCTCTTAGGTCACTTCATTCCTCCTGTGGGTTAAGCCATTCTCAACGAATTGTTTTTGCTATAATAAAGTCATAACTAACATTCAGTTAGTTCTAATTGTGATCTGGGCCATCTGCTATAGCCTTGAAAGAATGTTGATGAGCTCAGTTTTGGAGCAGAAGTAGTGGAGGCTCAGAGGGACCGGCTAATGCGCCCAGTTAAAAACCTCAATCCCTCTTCCGATTCTGGCTTCCTGCTCCCGTCGGCGATGATGCTTCAGCATCTCTGACGGAGAAGGATCTAAACAGAGGTCTTTCTTTTCTCTCTGTATCACACGTTCTGTTTTAAAATAGGCTTTTGCATTGGGTCCTCCAGAGAGCGCATGCATCTCACGTGTGAGGGAACTTGGTATCTCAGAGAAGTCAAGAGGCCTGCTCAGGCTCGAGGATTCCCACTCCCACCTCCAGTTCCAAAGTACACAGACTCTGCCTGGGAGGAACAAGCTTCATCTTCATTCTTCCTGCATCTCTGAACGTGTACAGATTGCTGAGGCAAAACCCCCTGCCTGCTATTAAAGTCTAATAGGGACCCACAGTCTCAAAAACTCTGCGAAAACACTCGGGCACATTTATTTCCTGAATTTGCCGAGTTGTCAGTTTCATCGGAAATGACTAAATAGGAATGATCGGCCTTGACCTTGTCTTTCTATTCAATTTAGCTCTTTGTCACACTGAATCCAGACTGAAGCTGATGGGCAGACCCTGAGGCGATGTTGACTTTTCCCCAAATATCCTTCTAGCTCTTCTCATAATGAATGAACGTCTTATTCCTGATCTGTGTGGGCCTAGAGGAGGTCGTGGAGAGGGTGGTGGGGATCAATGCTGGTATGTTTTTGTTGTAAATATGGAAACTACACCGAAAGGTACCAGACATTTATTGCTTTCTTAGGTCTGAAATATGAGGTGGCCTGTTGGGGGGCTGAACACGGCTGCAATGTTAGGGGACGTGAAGTGACACCTTAGTTCCATGATGTGACACCATAAGTAAGTCACCTTGTCCACCATCCCAGCTGCTGGAGGCCCCTCTTCTGTTCTGGGTCCCACCACGTCTGGACATCTGTGGACCACTTCGTAAAGGGATCGGCAGCACCACACATCCAGTAGTGTTCTGTGTTTCCAGTGAAATTCAATGCAGTCTGCAAATGAGGTGCTGACTTCTTGGAAGTCAGAGGATTAAGCCCTGGCCAGGAGCTTCATCCTGCATACCGAAAGGTTGCAAGTTCAATTCCCAGTTGGTGCTCATGCAAGAGGCAACTGTTTGGCCTCTCTCTCTCTCCAATGACAAAATGTCCTTGGGTGAGGAGGATTAAGACATGCTCATTGTCCCCCACTTGGGGAGGTTTATCTCAATGTGCCCCCACATTACTGAATAGCCAGAACCTCCCAGATGACAGGCATTTGAATTTTATTAGGTTTTGTCTTCACTTTATTAGCATATATCCTACATGCCTACAGGGCACGCCACGAGGAAAATTCAAATCAAAACTATATTTATCCCCTGGCTCCCCGGAGTGCTCAGTAAAGCCCAGATAGAATTTGGAGACCCCAGGACAGAGGATTAGCTCAGAGTCCCTGGGTGATCGCTGGGAGGGGACTTGGTAATTCCTACCCCAGCTCATTGGCCACCGTGTGTGAGTTCTTTGAAGGTGGACAGAGGAATAAAACCGACTGAAGAGGAGAAAGAGAGTGGGACTGGGAGTATTTGAAGTAGCCCTAGCTGCCTAGCTCAGTTGGTTAGAGTATCGTCCCAATATGCCAAGGTTGTGGGTTCGAGCCCCAGTCAGGGCACATACAAGAATCTGCCAATGAATGCATGAATGAGTGCAACAACAAAATTAATCTACCTCTCTCTCTCCCCCTTCCTCTCTGTCTCTAAAAATCAATAAAAAAGAATATTTGAAGAAATAATGGCTAAAAAATTCCCAAATTTGGTCGAAGAAAGAAACCCACCGGCTCAAGAAGCTTATAGTGTTCCAAATAGGATAAATTGAAAGAAATCCACACCAGGACACATTATAATTAAATTTCTGAAAACTAAAGACAAAAACAACAACAACCCATCTTGGAAGCATTGAGAAATGGCACATCACCAACAGGGGATGCCAGTTTGAATTAGGTTGAGTTCTCATCCAAAACGATGCAGGCAGGAAGTGACAGGCATTTTTTTCAAGTCGCAGAGAAGAAAATTGGTTAACAGTAAACTTAGTATGAAACTGTCCTTCAGGAAATGAATCCTACTCATAAAGCAGCAAATTGCTGACTCACACAACAACTTTGATGGATCTTAAATGCATTTTGCTGGTTGAAGAAGACAGTCTCAGACAGTTAGGCACTGGGCTTCTGTTTATGTGACATTCACGACAAAACGAAAGGTCTTCAGAGGTCAGGAGGATGTGACCGTGTGAGGTTGTTCACAGGATTGAGACTGGTCATCGTTCTAATTGTTGGGAGGGTCACATAAATCTCTGCACTTGTTAACATTTATCGGCTTACTAGACAGCTCATCGAAAGAGAGCATTCAGATTTACTGGGTGATAAATTACAAAATAAATTTTCAAAGGTCACATTTGCACACTTCACAAGCTGTGATTGCAAAATTAAATGGAGATCTTAAAATAAAACGTTAACACAGCAAACACAGATTTATATAAGGCCAGTTACTTTTTTATATAATATTTTTGTAGCAGTTAAATTCTTTTTTAAAGAATTTAAGTGCTGGAAAATTTTTATTTATTTATTTATTTTTAGAGAAAGGAAGGGAGGGAGGAAGCAAGGGAAACATCAATGTGTGGTTGCCTCTCGTGCGCCCCCTACTGGGGACCTGGCCTGCAATCCAGGCATGTGCCCTGGCTGGGAATGGAACCAGCGACCCCTCGGTTCGAAGGTTTGCAGTCTACTGAGCCACACCAGCCAGGGCAAAAGTTTTTACTTTTAATTAACTCCAGCTTATCAATGATTCATTTCATGGATAGTCCCTTTGTTTGCATCTAGAAAGGCATCAGCATGCCCGAGGTCATCTAGGTTTCCTCCCATTTCACCTTCCAGGACTTTTCTGTTTTTTCATGACTTATTTAGGTCTGTGACCTGTTTTTCAGTTGATTTTTGTGAGGAGTGCAAGCTCTATTCCTACATTCATTTTCTTGCCACTGGGACACCCCGTTCCAGCACCGTTTCTTGAAGAGACTGCGTTTGCTCCACTGGTGTGGTCTTGTTCCTGTGTTGGAGATCTGGTGTGCACTCCCAGGGGGCTGTTTCTGGGCTCGCTGTCCTGTGCCACGGGTCCATCTGCCATTGTGTCACCGAATGTCACTCTGTCTAAGTCACTGTTGCTATTTATAGTGAGGTTTGAGGTCGGGTGGTGTCTGTTTCCTGACCTCGGTCATCTCTTCCAGTGTCGTGTTGGCTGCTCATTTAAACTTTGTAGCCAGTTCGTTAGCATCCATAAATTAGCTCGATGGGGCTCGTGGATCAAGCTGGGCAGAGCAGACAATACTTTTGCTGTGAACACGGACTCTCTTTTCATCTGTTTAGTTCTTCTTTGATTTAACGCGGCAGAGTCCTATCCTTTTCCTCACACAGGTCCTGTACATATTTTGTTAAGTTGATATGTAAGTGTTTCATTGTGGGGGCTGCTAAAGTAAGTGGTGTTCAGTGTGCAATCTCGGGTATCTAGGCATATTTAAAATTCATCTAACTGAAGTCACTTTAATATGAATGTTTAAGATGTAGGTGACAAATCAATAGAATAATACACAAAACTTCTCTTTTTATCAGATCTGAAATGAAAGCTTCACAGACACAGATACAATTGTAACTCTTAGACAATAACTAGTGTTTTGAAAAGGCTTTGCTGAGTATAGGAAGGGAAGGATTCAAACCTAGGACTGGATATCACCTATGCAGAGCTTGCCCGTAGAATAGTAAGTAGAGTTAACAGATCCTAAAAAGTCTTATGGACATTATCTTGCACACTAATAACTGAGGCCCCAACCATTACTGTTATCTGTATATTATCTAGCAGTCACAGGTTTATATTTATCATCTGTCATCAATCTATTTTTACAGAAGCGCAGCCTTTAGAAGTATTTGTCTAAAGGACTGGAATACTCATGTGATCAAAGAGTTGCATAGAAAAAAATAGGAATATAGATATTCAAGAAATTAAGTCCTTAAGCCCTTGGCGTGGGGTAGGGCGCTGTTTTATTGGGTTCTGATGCATGTTATTCCTCATGGTAGAGAGTGCTTGGCAGGTCAGAAGCTGTGGTATAATCACCAAAGCTTGTAAACCTTCACTAGACTCTTCTCAGACTGCCTGTGATTGGGAAACAAACTCTGTAAGTCACGGAGTGTTACAGAGAGCCCTGACTGGGTTGCTCAGTTGGCTGGAACACCGTTCTCTACACCAACAGTTTCTGGGTTCGATCCCCAGTCGGGGCGTGTGTGGGAGGCAATACCTCCCTCTCTAAAATCAGTTTTAAAAAATATCCCCAGGTGAGAATTTAAAATTTTTTAAAATGTTATGGAGACGATATGACCTTTCATGAATAGTTTCAGAAAGAGAACTTCAGCATCAGATATTTTGTTGAACAAGATCAGCAATCCAATCAATACACATTAAATATCATGTTTGTGTACATTTCAATTATGTTGAAATAAACCTGTCATCTCATGTATTCAAAGCCCCATCTGTTTTTTTTCAAATGATTATCATAGCATTTGCTATTCATATTAATATATAAGTTATCTGCAAGTTCTTCTGTGAGCTGCTTCCATCAGTTATTTAAAGAGACTTGCAATTAAGCATATGTGGAAAGCTAATAGAAGTAGAATTTTCATAGAATACCAAGGTCAGGAGGACGTTAAGAGTAAAAGGTACATAAAGAAAAATAAAGCATGCCTTAGTAGAAGACCAGAGGTTCCCTCCTAATCCCTGTAGTTGAAGTTCAGCTTTGGTTCTGGGCCTTCTGACCAGGAAGCGGGGAGGACCATGTCATCGGAAATGTCAGGAGAACAATTCCCTTCACTCTGTGCCCCAAGAGGACCTGTTCGGGCAGGACTTTCCAGATGATTGGTGAACAGGAAACACCCTTTGATATTTGAGAAATAACAGCTTTATTGTTATACTCAAACACCATAGAACCCCTCTTTAAAATGTCCAGTTCGGTGGCTTTAGCACGTTCACAGAGCTGTGAAAAAAATCACCATTATGTGCCTCCCTTTGCCTTTAGCCCGGCAAAGAGAAACCCCGCCCCACACGCAGTCCTTCCGCACGACCCCTCTACCGGGCCCCAGTGTGCCCTCTCAGGATGTGTCTGTTCCAGACAATCCATACACATTGTACGTGTTCACACAATGTGTGGTCAGTATGTCTGGCCCTGCTGCTTGCACTCAGCACAGTGTTTCAAGGATCATTCCTGTTAGAGCAGGTGTTAAGTATTCATTTATTTCTAGGGCCGAATAATATTTAAGTGTACAATCATGCCATTTTAAAAAGTATTGTATTTATTTACTTTTAAAGAGAGGGGAAGGGAGGGAGAAAGGGAGAGAAACATCAATGTGTGGTTACCTCTCGCGCGCCCCCTACTGGGGACCTGGTCCGCAACCTAGGCAAGTGCCCTGACTGGGAATCAAACCAGTGACCCTTTGGTTCGCAGGCCTGCACTCAGTCCACGGAACCCCACCTGCCAGAGCACTATATGTGAATCTTTTTCATGTGAAAATACATGGTTGGGTCTCTTGTTTCTGTACTCACAATGCTGTGTAACCATCACAGTCATTCCAGGATTTCTGTTACCTTTCTAAACGGATCCTTGGTCCCCACCAAACAGTGCCACCCACTTTCCTCCTGCGCCTGCTCCTGGTGACCACCGCTCCGCCCTCCATCTCTGTGAACTCACCTACCCTAGGGCCCTCCCAGGGCTGCAGTCCCACGACAGCTGTCCTCCTGGGTCTGGTTCATTAGCATCATGTTGTCAAGTTCTATGCACACTGAGGCATGAGTTAGAACGCCCTTCCTTGTTAAGGCTGAGCAACATTCCATGGTGTGTAGGGCGCACACTCTGGTGATCTATCCATCTGCGGATGGGTGCTTGGGTCGCTGCACCGTTTGGCTAACGCCACGGTGGATGTCAGTGTCCAATGAATGACCTGCCTCCGTTTCTGCTCTCACTTTTTTAGGCACACATCTCTAGTCAAACTGGAAGATCATATGGTAATTCTATGTATAATTTTTTGAAGAATCACCATACCATTTTCTAGGGCAGCTGCACCATTTTCCATCCCCACCAGCAGTGCACAGGGTTCTGATTTCTCTGCATCCTCACCAACACGGATGCTTTATTTTTAGGTTTGATTAATTTTCTCTCTCATGTTTTTTGTGGTTGACACTATCACAGATGTCCCCCGTTTCTCTCCCTTTTTCCTCCCTCACCAAGCCCTCACCCCCACCCCAGGCCTCACCACACCATTGTCTGTGCCCATGGGCTCGGCGTGATGCATGTATGTTCTTCGGCTAATCTCTTCCGGTCCACCCTCCCCCTCCCCTCTGACCGCTGTCAGTCTGTCCCACGTGTCCGTGCCCCTGGTTTGATTTTGTCCATGAGTTTACTTCGTTTGTTAGATTCCACATAAGAGAGAGGCGGTATGGTATTTGTCTTTCTCTGACTGGCTTATTTCGCTTAGCATAATATTCTCCAGATCCACCAAGACTTTTGAAAAATTAACAGTTATCCCAGTGGGTGGGAAATCCCATTGCTGTTTTAATGAGCATTTTTCGGTGACTAAGCATCTCGAGCATCTTTTCATTACCTTTAATTTTCCTTTTGTCTATTCCAGTGGGTGCGAAGTGCTATCTCCCTGGCGTAGTGGTTGGCATTGCTCCAAGACTACTCACGCTGAGAATGTTTTCTTGTGCTCCTGGCCCCTTTTCTTGTCCTTTTGGAAAAATGCCTATTCACATTCTTTGCACGCTTCTTTCTTTCTTTCTTTGCACATTTTTAAAAATTATTTATTTCTAGACAGAGGGGGAAGGGAGGGAGAAAGAGAGGGAGAGAAACACCAGTGTGTGGTTGTCTTTTATACGCTTCCTACTAGAGGCCTGGCCTGCAACCCAGGCATGGGCCCTGCCTGGGAATTGAACCAGCAACGCTCTGGTTCACAGGCTGGCACTCAATCCACTGAGCCACACCAGCCAGGGCTGCACTTTTCTTAATTGAAGTGTCCTTACATTTATTGTGGAATTTTAAGAGTTCTATGTATATTTTGCATATTACATCCTTATAAGATAGATGATTTGCGAATATTTTCTCCCATGTAGTGGACTGGATTTCACTTGCTTGGTGATGTTCTTTGAAGAAAAAATGTTTTTAATTCTAATAATGAACAATTTATCTATTTACTGTTTTGTTGCTTGTTCTTCTGGTGTCATATCTAAGGAACTATGACCTAAGTCAACTCTATTCTTTTGTTATGGGTAGCCAGTTGTCACAGCATCTTTTGCTAAAAAGACTATTCTGTCCCTATTTAATTACCTCAGTACCTTTTTCAAAAAAACAATCCACGCTGGCTGGTGTAGTTCTGTGGATTGAGCATGGGCCGAGAACCAAAGGGTCACCGGTTCGATTCCCAGTCAGGGCACATGCCTGGGTTGCGGGCCAGGTCCCCAGTGGGGAGCATGTGAGAGGCAACCACACATTGCTACCTCTCTCCCTTTCTCCTTCCCTTCCTATCTCTTGAAAATAAATAAAGCAAATCTTTTTAAAAAACCGCAATCTTTTTCTAAGCCTCATTTTTGGACTCTCGGTTCTGTCCCACTGACCGATGTGTCGATGTTATGCTGCCATCACACTGTCTGGAAGGATGTGGCTTCGTGACAAGTTTTGAAACTGGGAAGTCTGACTCGAGCGTCGTTCTTTTTCCAGATTGCTTTGTGGGATTTATACTCCCAAGTTTACTGCTTGTTCTGTGCATGTTATATATCTCTTTTATTCCTTCATTTATCCATTAGTTGCAGGCGCACAGCGTAGTGATTAGACATTTATATATCTTACGAAGTGATCCCCTCGACAAACCCCTGGCAGCATACAGAGGTATTATAATATTACTGACTATATTTCCTAAGCTGTAATTCACATCTCTGTGACTGTTTTAAGGCTGCCGATCCGTACTTCTCAATCCCCGCAACTTTTCCACCCAGACCCCCAACCCCCCTCCCATCTGGCCAACAGCAGTTTGTTCTCTGTGCCTATGAGTCTGTTCCTGTTTTGTTTGCATATTTGCTTTTTTATTTTGTTTTTTAGATTCCATATGTAAGCGAATCCCTATGGTAGTTGTCTTTCTCTGTCTGATTTATTTCACTAAGCACAATATGCTCTAAGTCCATCTCCGCTGTGGCAAATGGTAAGATCTCCGTTCTTTTTCATGGCCGAGTAATATTCCATTGTGTACATGTATCACATCTTCATCCGTTCATCTGTGGAGGGGCACTTCAATTGCTTCCATAGCTTGACTATGGTAAATAATGCTGCTGTGAACACAGGGGTGCATACATCTTTTCAACATAGCGTTTTGGATTTCTTTGGCTAAATGCTCAGACGTGGCATTGGCCTGCAAGTTTTTGAGAGGTTTCATCTTTGTGCCGACACTCCCCTTTCACCGTTGCACGTCATCTTTCCCCAGCAGAGTCCCAGGTGTTTGCATCTTACTGCTTTTACCTCCCTCTCTGGCCCTCTCACATCTGTGCCGCATGCTAGCCCGATTCTGATGACAGTTTAATAGCTGGGACTCCTCAGCCTGAGTTCTTCTCTTGCCTTCGACGTGTCTTGTAATTTTGGTTGAGAGCTAGCTATGTGTGTGAGGCCGCGGGAGCCGAGTGTGACAGGGTGCGCCAACCGGCCGGCTTCGGGGCCGTGTTTGACGTGCGTTGTAACCATGCGCACCTGAGGCCTCAGACCTCTTCCCTGTTCTTGTCTTCGCTCCCCTCTTGGCTTCGTGGCTTCCCCTACATCCCTCCTCCTACAGATTCCGTGTCTTCCTGCTCTGCAGCAGTCACCCCTAGTTCTGAACTTGAGTATTGCTGGCTTGACAACAGGGTATGGGAAGAGGAACATTCTGTTACCTTCTGGGTAAACGCCATTCTCTTCATGAGCCAGAATCTCCTGCCTGTGGCTGTCCCACGTGTTTCTGTCCCCCACCCCCACCCCATGCCCCCACTCCATAACTTTCCCTGGCTACAGAATCCCCAATATCTGTCCACAAAGCCCTCTCCCCTGTTGGCTGGGATTTTGTCTTCCTCTTTTGGTGAAACAGGAAGGTTTAAGTGAGGAGGAATTCCTTTCCCCAAGCTGGGATGAGGTTTCAGAGTGGAGCTCCAGTGGGGGGGGAGGGGGCTCCCTGGGGGGTGGGGGGCGCAGGCCTTTGGAGAAGGCGCGGGCTGAGCCTCCCGGCAACCACGTTTCTCCTACCCCTTCTAACCGACCGGCTGTTATAAAGTCGGGGATTCCCGCTCCCCCTGTCAGGTTTGGTAATTTTCCAAAACAACTCAGAGCTCAGGAAAGCCTTATAATGCAGGTTACGAATCAGGACCAGCCCAAAGAAGAAGTCCATAGGGATGCACAGCATCCAGTTCCTCCGGGCAGGAGAACCTCCTGGCGCTTCGACGACCAACCAGGAGAACTCTCCTGCACCTCGGAGTCCTGAGTTTTTCCCGGGGTCGATGGCCTGGCTGCTTGAATCTGGGACCATGGCGGCCATGGAGGTCCCAATGGCTGGACCCCCCAGAAGGTCAAGCTCACAGCAAAGCCCAGCCCTCTTGCCACAGGGCTGACCTTTCCTGTCCTGACTGCTGCCGTAGGCGAGCTCCTGGCACTGTGCAGTGACCTTGCTAGGAGCCCCGGACACTTTGTCATGCCATCTGTTTGCCATCTCTGTGTCCATCTTTCTCACAATTCTGTGGCTTAGTCATCTTTGAGCCCCTGGCCACCTGACCCTGCAGGTGTGAGCTAGCTATTCCCTAGAATAAAATGTTCCTCCTTTCTGAGTTTCTTACTCAGAAATGCCTCTTTGTGGTGACATGCCAGCCTGCTTCTGCCTTGATTGCTATTAAAAGATATGGGACTGCCGAAATGAATTTCTGAGGTGCCCAGTCTCTGTCCAGTGTCACTCTCATCAAGCGGCTGACACCTGCTATTTCGAACCCTAGCTCTTGCTGATGGGAATCATAAAGACCCGGGGGGTATAACTCTTCTGGGATAAACTGTCATTCTCTGAGGAAAGCCTCATCAGCCACCAAGTAACCAAGGGTGATGACACGTACACTGTCCTTCCTGAGCCCAAATGGAGAGGTCCTATCGGCCCCATGGCCCATTATTATGGAAATCTCTGCTGAGATAGGACAATCTAAATAAGCAATGGGCAAGATCGATAACCAAATCAGAGGTTGTGACATGAAGCAGGAATATGACCTTCCTTGAAATAGAAAATGGAAATAAAGCTTATCGAATGTGTTCAACTATCTAGACTGGAAATGACACCGGGAATTTATTCATAAACATCACTATGGCTTTTGCGTTTTGAGGGGTTTAATAGCCGATTTTTTCTATGTGGCATTCTATATATCTTGTCAATTACATCAGCCTTCTTGGAGTAAAATGCTTGAGTGCATTGAGACTAGGAAAGTATAGCTTATTTTAGCCCTGGCTGGTGTGGTTCAGTGGATTGAGGGCCAGTCTGCAAACCAAAGGGTCACTGGTTTGATTCCCAGTCAGGGCACATGCCTGGGTTGCGGGCCAGTTCCCCAGTAGGGGGCGCAAGAGAGGCAACCACACATTGATGTCTCTCTAAAAATAAATAAATGAAAATAATAGCATATTTTAGCATTGCACTAAAGAGCACAGAACAGAAGAGAAACACCTCCTATTATAGCAGACAATCAAACTATGTTTATATTGGTATGGATGCATATGTATCAATTAATATGTCTAAATAATGATGTAGACTAAGTAGAACAAACTCACTTATTTTTTTTTTCATCTTGGGAAAAAGCAAAATAGACTTTGGCAACACTTGGCAATTAGTAAGGTATGTAAGTCTTGCTGAGTGGTTATATTTACTTTAATGAGGCTAATACTGTGGAGCTTATGGTGACATCTTTTTGGCTGCCGTTTCCTTGGTGGGCGGCTGTGAGCAAGTTATCTTCTCTTGCTGTGCTCTGGAACCTGGAAAGGGTTATTGAGAAGGGGAGAAGTGAAATGTGTTTAGCGGTGGTGCCTGGCACAGACTGATCATGTAATGAGTGGTAGCTTTCAGAAGCACTTAAAAAAAAAAAGATTTCATTTATTTTATTTTTAGAGAGGGGAAGGGAAGAAGAAAGAGAGGGAGAGAAATGCCATTGTACAGTTGCCTCTCGCACACCCCCTACTGAGGACCTGGCCCACAACACAGGCATGTGCCCTGACTGGGAATCGAACCAGCGACCCTTTGGTTCACAGGCCAGTGCTCAATCCACCGAGCCACACCAGCCAGGGCCAGAAGTACTTTTAAAAAGGGTAATTGGTTTCTAGGTGTCAGAACACCCACCTTGCTTTATAAAATTAGCGTTCCTAAAGTAGAGCCGAGAGAGAGTTAGAAATTGGATACCCAAACGATTTTTGACATCTGAGTCCGTAGCCACTGCCCACTGAATGTTCCGGAAGTCCAATCATTAGTGTGCAGCGTGCATGCTCATGTGCACAGCCATTTTGTGGCCAAATTGACAAGTGTGATGACATGCAAAGTGACAAGGCCTCCCAGCTGCCAGATGCGTCCACGAAAAGTTTTTAGATTTTCAATAGTTTTTTTGTCTCTTGCTTCTTACTCATAATTTCTATTCCTATATTTCTTTTCTTGTATTTTATTTCATCTTTATTGTAGTTGTTACATTATCTTTGAGTCCCCTTATGCCCCCCACCCTGCACAGCTAGTGGGGGAGGGGGACGTTAAGGGGTGGAGAGGTTTTTTTTTTTGGTTGAGACACCCAAAGGTCTAGCTGGACCCTGCCTTCCCCGGGAAGGCTGAGGACAAAGCCGGCTCCACGCACAAACAGGTGCAGAGACGCAGAAATAAGGTCGTTATCTCCCTCGTTGCCCTCTTGCTGGATTCCGCTTCTCTGAACGTTAGACTCATATTTGTCCACCCTCCCTGCCCCGGGAACTCGTGGAGAAATTGAAGATGCCAGAGTGATTAGTCTTATTGTCGATAAGCTAGTCATCGAGCTGAAACTGATGGTTGAACATCGTGAGAGGGTTTCCGGGCTTTTAGCTGATGACCTCCCTCAGGGCCCCCACGGCGACAGCACAAAGGCTACAAAGCAGCAGGGAGTGCTTGTGAAGTGGACCACCTGTGTGTTGGACAGTGCGCACCCACACACGCGCTGACTTCGGAGACGCAGAGGTGAAACCCTCAACTACCTTCCAGCCCACCGGTGTGGACTCGTGCTCCCTCCAACCCTACCACGTGAGCATTTTCGTTTTCACTCCTCGGGGAAGCCCCGCCCTCCCTGCACATGTCCTGGATCTGGCTCTCCCGGGGTGCGGTCCAGACCTCCCTTCTCCACCTATATCCTGCATTTCCGTTAGGAAGCAAACCACAAGCCCCCAGCCCACAAGCCCTTCACCACCATCCCTCTCCACCCTTTCATTCATTCACTCCCCGCGAGGAGGGAGGGGGTGGCATTCATTCCTTCCATTCACTCTGATCACTGAAGGCGCGCCTCAGTCTGCTCCTGGCGGGACAGATCTCGGAGACCCCCACAGAGCCGGGGCGGGGGGGAAGGACCCACCGTCCTCGCCTCATGTGATGACATGGCAGAGTTTGATGTGCTCAACTGCCTTTGGGTGCTGACATACTTTTCTCTCTCGTTTTCCATCGCCCGTCCCTCCTCTGGTTTCCCCCTGCCCCCAGTACCCCCTCCACCTCTCCCCCGCCAAAATGTGGGGTTCCTCTGCACTTGGTGAAGGGCCCTCTTCTCTTTCTTTCTTCCCAGATCAACAATGAATTTTCAACGTGTCGCAAAGGCTGATGCCCCTCATTTTATATGCCTGGCCATACCTCTGCTCCGAGCTCCCGCCGAGCATAGCTAATGTCGCCTTAATCTATTTACGCAGTTCTGATCCTTGGTGTGCACACAAAAAATGAGCTTTCGGTTTCCCCCCTTTCATGGATCTTCTTCATCTCAGTCAGTGTGTGACTGACTGCACATCAGGCTGTTCAAGCTAGAAATACAGGAGAAGCTGTGACTCCTGCTCGACTTCACCCGTCTCTAAGTGCCGCCAGCCTGTGGTCTCCGGCGTTCCGTCATCCGGTCCCCGCTCAGCCCGGGCCAGCAGTGTCTCGCCAGCATCACTACAACAGCCCGCAAGCGTCCTCCTTCATGGATGCCCTGCACGCGTTCTTCCGCATCATAACCACGGCGACCTCCCCAAACATAAATCCAATGTGATTTGTATTACGCTTCAAGTCCTCAGACAGTTTGTTGTTGTGTATTTCCTCTCCTGGGAACCTGAATTTAATGCAACTTACATTAATGCCTTTTTTCTTATTATTGAATTAAAAGTAGTGGGGCACCATTGTGTAGTAAAATTATGGAGGTTCCAAGTGTACAGTTCTATGTTACATCCTGTGAATATGGCACTGTGTGCCCACCACCCAAAGTCAGATCTTCTTCTGTTACCATACATTTGACCCCTTTTACCCTCCTATTTTTTAAAAGATTTTATTTATTTATTTTTAGAGAGCGGGCAAGGGAGGGGGGAAGAGAGAGAAACATGGATGTGAGAGAAACATTGATCAGTTGCCTCCCACATGCCCCCTGACCAGGGACTGGACCAGCAGCCCAGGCACATGTCCTGACGGGGAATCGGACCGGTGACCCTTTGTTTTGTGGGAGGACGCCCAACCCACTGAGCCACACGAGTCAGGGCTACCCTCCTAGTTTTAAAAGTCCATGGTTCACTGTTGTTTCTAGAAGGCCTTGAATGAACTGCCCTGTACTTACTCCTTTGACTTCCTTTTTATAAAACTGACTCTTTTCATTACTCTCCTTGATATAAAAGAAGTTCTTTTAATCCATTCACTCAGCAAGGTCTGGAGGAACCTCTGAACTCTCATAGGAAAGAGGAGCCGTGAGGCAGGGCTCCCGTGCAGTCTGGGCGCATGTGCAGTGAGCACCTGTGCACCGAGTCCTTGTCTCACCTAGAGGAGGGTCCCAAGGGTCCCGGGCATGTGAGGGGTAGGAGACGAGGCACAAAGCGCATGCACCTGAAGAGCAGGCTTTTTCCAGCTTCATACTTTCTAAATGCATTTTCTTTAAATTTTTTTCTTTTTTATTTGATTCTCACCTGAGGATATGTTCTTTTGATTTGAGAGAGAGAGAGAGAGAGAGAGAGAGAGAGAGAGAGAGAGGAAAGGAGATGGAGGGAGGAAGGAAAGGAGAGAAAGAGATACATAGATGTGAGAGAGAAACATGGATCAATTGCCCCCCCCATACTCTCCCCGGCTGGGGATCGAACCCACAACCTTTGGTGCTTGGGATGGTGCTCCAACCCACTGAGCCACCCTGCCAGGGCTCGAAGCATTATTTTTAAAGCCACGCTCTCCAAACCCATTAGTATTAGAAACAGGCTGCGAGCATTCCTTGAGTCTGGCTCACCTTCCAACCTGCCCCCACCCCTGTCCTTCAGATGACATCACTGAAGCAGACATATTACACAACCAGACAAATGCTGGGCGTCAGATCGAGGATGATCAGGCTGACCGATGTCCAGGGACATATTTTGCCTTTTAAATGAAATTTAAATTAATTTTTAAAAATTGGAAATGGAATTACTAGCCACCAATACCAAACCATTTATAATTAGTGTATTTGATAGATCTTCAAAGCATATGTAATCAGAGAACTATTTTCATTATCTGTCTTACATGCATTGAGATTCTGCTCTTGAAAACTTTGCCCGGCCAGAAGGTGGCAGCAGTGCACTCACTACGAGAACAGTAGAGGGTGAACTACAAAAGATGTCGTTTTCATTGGATACCAGCCAGGTTCTGCTTATTAGTCAGTCTGCTGCTATTTGCTACATTTCTGAAATGCATTCTCCCTTCATAGGATTTATTCATGAACTTGGATTATGTGCTGCGAAGTTGTTTTTTTTTTTTTTTTGAGGTAGGTGGTATGTAGGAGCATTGTTATTCTAATACAAAAGAACAACATTACCCTTATCACAAACACTCAGAGAACATTTTCCCCTGTGGGGCGGCCACAGCAGGTTCCAAAGAGAGAAACAGATAAGGGACCGCTGGCGAGGGGGCAGACTGCCAATCAGGGGGACAGCGCTTCAGATCCTTCTCCCGAAATCGGGGCTCAGCTCTCCACTTGTCTCTGCATTTACCAGGATGTGCAGAATGTTGACGCTGTGTCTGCTGAACAACAGGAGGAACAGTGAGACTGGACCGAGTGATAACACCATATTAGGGAGAGTAGCTAGTGTGTATTGAACACTCTCCCGAGCCACAGGTACTTACGTTACCATTTAATCCTCCTCTCGACACGCTTCAGAGTGTCTTCTGTGATGCCCATGCTTTCCAGACGAAGCAGGTGAGCTATTCACAGGGAGTTAAGTGACAACTAGCAAGGAGGCAGTCTGGATTCTGACCCCGGGCTGCAAACGTCTCTTGCATGAAAGCTGAGCTTTTGTGTAAGGCTTCGGCCCAGCTAGTTGTGTGTGTGTGTGTGTGTGTGTGCACGTGCGTGTCTCCCCCCCACACACACACCTTACGTGTATGTCAAGGCATCAGGAAATGTGAATACTTCTGTTTTTCAAAGATCTTGACTCAAGCAGGAAGGTCCTCATTACATAAACAGTATCTAGAATAACTATGCTGTGGTAAGCTGTCAGACTGCCACTGTTTCTGTGCTGTAGTTTTTGGACAAAGCCTTACACTGTGAAATGCACAAAATATTCCTGCACAGCTGTTTTATATTGAACTTGTTGGGGTGACATTGGTTAATAAAATTATATAGGTCTCAGGTGTACAATTCTGTATAATACATCATCTGTATATCGTAGTGTATGTTCGCCACAGTTTTTTTAACCCTCGCCTTAGGGGTGCTGATGAAGGGAGAGGGACAGAAGCAGCGATGTGGGAGAGACACATCAGTTGGTTGCCTCCCGTAGGCGCCCTGGCCGGGGATCAAACCCATGACCTTTTGGTGCGCCGGACTACGCTTCAGCCAGCGGAGGAGCCGCGCGGCCAGGGCTGTTCACCAGTGTTGAGGGGAGGGACCCGGGACTTCTCACCAGGTGTGAGGCTGCATTCTTGACGTCCCTGTACAGGTTAGCCTGAGCAGACGGGTGCTCGCAGGAAAGGTGAACCGAGAAAGAACAAGGGGGCCCCCGCTGACTCAGCCCTGGTTGCAAAGTGGAAGGTGCGTGGGTTAAGGAGATGCCCCGTCCTTGTAGGCTCAGTGTTCCTGAGCACAGATGGTGGCAGAGGGGGAACCTGGGCATACCTGGGTATGGGCTCCCATCAGTCACCCCCACCTCTCCCAGCCCCTCTGCAGTAAGTTCAGCCTCCACCAATTCTTACTCCTCATGTATCTGTGTCCAGCCTGCCACCACCTGGGTCCTTCCACAAACTGCAGTCCGGGTAATGACCCCATTGTATAGAATGTAAGTCAGATCACCCTGTTGCCCCACTTAAACTCCTCCTTGTCTCCCCATTCCTTACGGGACACAATTGGAAATCAAAGAGCGCATGCCAAGGAATGCCCTCTCCCACTGGTTCAGCCTCTGCTCTTCCCAGAAGTCACCAGGACGCACATGCACATGGGACTCACCGTCTGCAGTGTCGGCAGGTGCTCTGCACCCCGGCACCCACCGGACCACCCACCCACCCACCCACCAGCCTCGCCCAGCCCAGCCTCAAACCCTCCCTCACCCGCACGCGTTCAGAAGTCCACTTGTTGGTTGTGCCTCCCAGTCGGCAAGGGGAACCCCTGGAGGGTTGGCCAGTGTCTTAGTTTCTGCACTTCCCACTGTGCACAGTGCCTTCTTTCTCACGAGACTCTGTAAACACTGTATGGGAGCTGCCACCCTTTACCACCCCCAGCCAAAGCCCTGCTGGATTTCTGGTGCACGCCAGGCTCCATGGCATCTTCCCGGCATCCTCGGGCCGCCCCACACCCGGTGTGTGTTCTGGGTCTCGGCTTCCTCTTCTCCAAGATGAATTGATGCCACCAAAGGCTTTGAGAAAACTGTAAACTCTATCTCTTGCTTTTAGAATGGTTCTTGAAGGGTGGGAAAAAATCTAAATTTCTGGAGACTCTGATTTGGCTTTTATCCTCCGTGAATAACTGATTTCTTAAACATCACGCTGTGCAGGAAGACATAAAAGCAAGTTCAGGTCCACGTCTATGAGACTCATTGCATAACGCAGAGGTCACTTGGTGATTAATAATTGAGAGCCTATGCTGGAATTTTCCAGAACCATCCTTCTTGCAAAAGACCGTGACATCCCACAGCAAATAGGTGAGCCCAAGCTATTAAATTTTTTATTAGACTGTCAGCCTGTGTATTTGCTCTAAAACATGTAGCCCATAAAAACATACTTTAGTTCTCTTTAGCTGACTTGATGCAATTTCCTTCTGTGCTGCGGACTTATATTTAATGCCCTTTTCTACACTTATGTCCAAAAAAGCAGGAAAAAAAAAAACACACGGCATAGCAGGCCATATTCTAAAATGGAAAGCATTAAAGGGTAACGTAATTGAGGTCCTGAGGCCCCCCCACCGCACCCCCCAAAGAGCAAAGCAGAGCAGCCTTCACATTGTGTAGGACCTGTCTGCAGTATTTTACTTTTGAGCCTTGTTAAGCAATAGGAAACTCGTTAGCTTTTATAGCTGAACCAAAAGATAATAAATAGTATCTGTAGCTGTGGGGGCGGAAAGGAGGTTTATTTGTATGAATGAGGCAGGGAGTTCGTGCCCATCACAGGGGAGAAATGCTCGATAGATTATCCCTGGGACCCATCACCCACGAGCCGTTGGTATTGGTGGACAGAGAATCTATCCACTGCCACTGCTTTAAAAAATTTGTTTTTATCCTCATCTGAGGACATTCTTTTATTGCTTTTAGAGAGAAAGGAAGGGAGATAGAGAGAGAAACATTGATGTGGGAGAGAAACATTGATCGGTTACCTCCCATATATGCCCAATAAATGATTAAACCCTCAACCTGGGTAGGTGCCCTGACCGGGAATCGAACACTCAGCCCTTCAGTCTATGCGACGATGTTCCAACCCACTGAACCACAACATCCTGGGCTCTTCCCCTGTCTTAATGTTGCAGTTGAACAACAGAGCTAGATCTTGAAGGAAGCCAGACCTCTGCAAGTTTGAGTAATCATTGTAATCCTACTCCTCATCATGACAAAATGCTCTCCATTGCCATTGTTGTGTTTCAACAGATAAAGGAAGGAAAGATCGAATCAGAAATGCAGTGCTTACCTGGCTGGTGTGGCTCAGTGGAATGAGCGCAGGCTGCAAACCAAAGGGTCACCAGTTCGATTCCCAGTCAGGGCACATGCCCAGGTCACAGGCCAGGTCCCCAGTGAGGGCCACATGAGAGGCAGACAGACATTGATGTTTCTCTCCCTCTCTTTCTCCTTCCCTTCCCCTCTCTCTAAAAATAAATAAATAGATAGATAGATAGATAAATAAATAAATAAATAAATAAATAAATAAAAAGAAATACAGTGCTTAACTTTGTCCCTGCAAAACACCAAATTTGACCATTCTTTGTCTCTACTATTCCTGAGCTCCACTGTTGACTTCTTTTTAAAAAAAAAAAAAGATTTTATTTATTTATTTATTTTTAGAGAGAGGAGAAGGGAGGTAGAAAGAGAGGGAGAGAAACATCAATGTGTGGTTGCCTCTTGTGCACCCCTAACTGGGGACCTGGTCCACAACTCAGGCACGTGCCCTGAGCAGGAATCAAACCAGTGACCTATCAATTTGCTGGCCAGTGCTCAATCCACTGAGCCACACCAGCCAGGGCGAAAAATGACCAGAATTTTAAAGGCAAAGCTGTGACGACCTTAACTTAGAGCTCCAGTGACACATTATCCTATGGCATCTGAGATTGCAGGCTCTGAACCTCCCGGCCTACCTGCCCCCACAAAACAGGGCAGAGACGAGGGAAGGAGGTAGGCCGGCCATTGCCATGGGGCATCTTGGTGGGCGGTATCAGGTGGGGAACGGGGTCAGAGGGTGTGAAACAAAAGCAAGTGCCCAGGTTAGTGAGGGACCTTGACCTGAGGCCCAAAGACAGTTGATGATCAAATAGACACAGGATAGCAATGGCAGACCCACACTGAGCCCGCGCTGTGTGTCGGGCACAGTGCTAACTCTGGCATATTATATATACGTGTGTGCGTGTGTGTGTATGTATACATACCCATATATATATGCATATATACATGTATGTATCATATAAATGTTCAACTAATGAGGCAGTAACACCAGTCCCACTGCTCATAACAACTTTACTTCTTGATTCCTTATGTGACATTTTAGAATGTTGCAGTATTAATACAAACTGATAGAAATATTAAATGGAATTTCTAATGCAAATCTCTGGGAATCTCCTCATTGTCATTTTCTTTACTTAAAAAACAGTTTCCTATTTTTCAAGTACAGTTGCTGTACAATATTGGTTTCAGAGTGACAGCATAATGGGTGGACATTTCTATACCTTACAGAATGATCACCCCGATAAGTCTTGTACCCACCTGGCACTGTGCGTGGTTATTACAGTATCATCGGCTTTAAGGAGAATATCTGACAGTGTTTTTTTTTTTCCTGTATTTGCCTCTTTCCTAAAGTAGTACGTAATGCAGTGTGGGAGCGAACAATTTTGACTGAATCTCGATGTTGGTTTGAAAATGGCTAAATTATACCTTATTTAAATCTCAAGCCATAGATTGACTCCTTCTTGTGCAGGGACTGTGTTTGTTCTTATTTTTATAATCCTCACTCAAGGATATGTTCATTGATTTTAAAGAGAGAGAGAGAAGGAGAGAGAAATAGTGATTTGAGAAAGAAAGATTGATCGGTTGTCTCCTGTATGTGCCTCGACCTAGGATCAATCAAACCTGCAACCCATGTATGTACCCTGACCAGGGATCGAACCTGTGACCTTTTGGTGTATAGGACGACGCTCCAAGCAACTGAGCCACCCACCCAGGGCAGGACTGTGCTTGTTCTTGATTCTATATTGAGTGCCAGACCTGCCCTCTATATTGAGTGCCAGAGTCACTCAGTGAATGACCAAAGAAGGGGCCTGTGCAGACACCCAGCCTGCCTTAGGGCATAGACACAGCAGCTTCCCCAGCCTTGCATGGGGCCCAAGGCACAGAACAAAAACCATGTGATCATCAAGATAAAATAAAGTAAGTAGGTGTGGCTTTTCCTCCCTTCCGTTTGGCTTTCTTGGAGGAGATTCTTCCAGAAGGCCTGGCACTTTCTGCATGTCCCCAGAGACAAACAGGGGACTCTGTTCTGTCTCTGGGTGCGCTGTTGATGAGAGGAAAATGCGTTTCTGGGGAGCCCATCCTAGTGGCAGCAGCTTTCTTGGGCGACCTGGTGCCGCATCAGTAAAGCGTCCGGCCCACAAACTCCTCAGCAGTCACCAAACGACGCCAGCTGGAACCGCCAAGCACTGTGCCCCTGAGGGCCACTTCCCTGAAAGTCCCTGACACAACACTTTTCCGAGGGAGTTCTGCCTCATTCAGCATTGTTCCCGTGGAGCTGGCCAGCCTGAACACCAAGGTCCTTAAAGGCTCTTGAAGAAAATTTTTTTAATCCTCACCCAAGGATACGTTTATTGATTTTAGAGACAGAGGAACAGAGAGAGAGACATCAAAGTGAGAGAGAAACATAGATCGGTTGCCTCTCACATGAACCTGGCCAGGATCAAACCCAAAACCTAGGTATGTGGCCTGACCGGGGATCGAACCTGCAACCCTTTGGTGTATAGGATGATGCTCCAACCAACTGAGCCACCCGGCCAGAGCAAGTCTCTTCTGGCTGCTGTCCCCCTTTCACTGCACGCAATGATGAGCTAGCAGGCTGGTCCTCAGAGAAATGCAGTTACATCGGGTCTCTAAAAGCTGGTTTATTTCTACTCTGCTTCCGAGTCTGTAGAAGAAATCAAATATACTCGTCTGCCTGGCTATCAGATTCCGGTTGTCTCCACCCCCACCATCCAATCCAAAGGCTCAAATTGAAGAGCCTCTGAAAGGCTGTCTCGAAGCCTTTTTCTTCTCTCAACAATCTCTCTGAGTATTATGTTTGGAAGACTTGGTTTCATAACTGTATCAGCACTCTTACTCCGGAATTTCCAGAGCCAATTCTTCAGAAAGGCTTCTCAAGCCAAGTATGTGCAAGTCATGTGCTATTCATACACCTGCTAACAAGGAGATCAGCCCTGGCTGGGTAGCTCAGTGGGTTAGAGTGACGTCGCAGTGCGCCAAGATTGTGGGTTCGATCCCCAGTCAGGGCACATGCAAGCATCAACCAATGAATGCATCAATAAGTGGAATAACAAATTGGTGTCTCTATCTCTCTTTCTCTGTCTCCCTCGCTCCTTTCACTCTCTCTCAAGTCAATCAATACAAATTTATTTAAAAGATTAAAAATTTGGCAGACCTGCTGACATCCCCTTCCAGAGGGAGGAAGGGGGGTGCATGTGGAGGGGCCTCTGGGGGAGCAGGAGAGAACACAGACCTGGCTGCACCCTCAGGCCCTTGCCCACGAAACCCAAAGATGCTTTGGGGAAAGAACCCAGGCTTCTCACTTTCAAACCCCCGCGGCATCGGGTGAGTTTCAGGGGCGGTGGGTTCACAGGCAGAGGCGCCCGGCCCTGTGTCCTCCGCAGGCACCCGTCCTTGGCACTGTCCTCGGCTGGGGGGGCGGGGACAGCGCTACAGGCGGGTTTAGTTCCCCGTAAATCTGAATGTGGTCCTGAGTGCTCGCCCTATCCCCTTCCAGCAGTCAGTGGTGATTTACAAGCAGCCTTTCCAGAGGCATTTGTGGTGTCACGGAAAGAGCTGGAACGGCGAATTTCAAATACCAACGGGGTCCACATGAGAGTTGGGCCTTTCCTGGTTAGTCTGAGCTCTTGGGCAGAACGCTCTGTCTTCTCATCCCCCTTCCCTCACCCCGAAATGGGCCAGTGGCACCTTCCACACGGGGTGCTGTCAAAGGGAATGTTGGGTATGTGCACTTAACTGTAAACACCAGGAAAAACGTAGTCCAACCACCGCACCCTCCCTTCCCTCCAGTGCGTTACACATCTTATCGTAGCGATGCGTGCTCCAGGGGACAAGACTTCTGGGAAGACGATTTGCAGACTGACATCCGGCGGGAACTTTTGTAGAAGACACTGGTCAGTGGTGGATGGTGCGGCCACAAGGACAGCACAGCTGCTGGTGGCGGGGAGCTGTCCCTGCCCAGTCCTGGGAACCCCGGTGAGGGTGGGGGGTGTTCCCTCTCCGGGAAATATGACATGTATCATTTCTACTTTCAGGAGTTTGCCGAGATTTTCTCTGTGGCCAGACAGACACACTGCTGGTTTGTCTGCCTGTCTCCGTGGGTGGGTCTCAAAAACACCCAGAGACAGGAAGAGAGGGAGCTTTAAGTACGTTAAAACCAAGGCCAGTCCTGGCATCCCCCGGGGTCTCAGCTGCCTCACTCCAGACAGCATATTCTGGGCTGAACCCCTGAATGAAGAACAAGGATCTCATGTGGCTTCTGTGCATCTGGAGCTAGAGCGGGGGCGGGGGGGAGCAGCTGCAGGAACCCCACATCCAGACCCTGCCTGTGTGCTTGTCCCCAACACTGTCTCCGAGGCTAAGACATGGGTGCTGCATGCAGAAGCCAGTGCCCCTGGGCAGGTACACAGGCTGGTGTCCTGATGAGTCAGCCCTGTGTGAGGAAGTAGGGCCAAGTGAGGGGAGAAGGCTCATGCACTGATCCTGGGGCACGCACGGTGCACAGTGAGGACAGCAAGACTTGTGGGGGAGAGTTTTTGGAATGAAAGGATGGCAGGAGTGTCTTAGAATCTTTGGGAGGAAGAACAACACCTGACGGAGAGAAAGGTGTGAGAGTTCACAGGCAAAAACCGAGTTCCTAACTGTGCCCAGGGCTGGCCCGTCCGCCTTCCTTTCCCTCAACGTCAAGGTAAAACTTCCTGCTGCTTATGTTGCCTGGACAGCAGCACACAATTTCTAGGTTTTCTCCAATTAAGTGAAAGCCATAAGTTGTTTAATTGAAAGGCAAAGCTAAGGAATTTTCCAGCCAGTCTCAGGCAGCAAACACAGTATGGACACTTTACGCTGGAGATACTTGCATGTGACTTTTGCTCACACTTATAAAGAAGTGGAAAAGGAAGCAATAAATGAAAGTAAGAATAAGAAGCAATCAGAGAGGCTGGGGGCAAATCTTGATGTTCAGATTACAGATAATTATAAAGTATCACCCTGTCTGGTGTGGCTCAGTGAATTGAGTACCAGCCTGCAAACCAAAGAGTCACTGGTTCGATTCCCAGTCAGAGCACATGCCTGGGTTGTGGGTCAGGTTCCCAGTAGAGGGCGCATGAGAGGCAACCACACATTGATGTTTCTCTCCCTTTTTTTCTCCTTCCCTTCCCCTCTGTCTAAAAATAAATACCGTACTTTTTGGATTATAAAATGCATCATTCCCCTCCCCCCCAATTTGGGAGGAATAATGGTTGTTAATGCTGCTGTTGAGTTCTGTTTACATTTACATTGGTGAAATATTGTGTTATTTATGTTCTTAAATATTTTACCACATTTTTTTGCTTCAAAATTTTCTTCCTATTTCCCTCCTCTAAAACCTAGGTGCGTCTTATGGTCCACAAAATATAGTAAATAAAATCTTTAAAAAAATTGATTACAAAGTATCTGTACAGAAACCTGAATACTTTTCACTTTCTATTTCAATTTCTTTTTTGCCTTAGATTATTTTGTAAAACTGGATAACCCGGAGACTACTTTCTTTGCTTGTGACTTTCCCATTAGAAGATTGACTTCATTTCTGTTTTCATTATGGGGACACAGTGGCTTGTCCAGAACTGCCTTCACCGAAACCCCACACAGACAAATCACAGCATTTTGATAGGAGAGCTCTTTGCTTTGGGGGGATTTTACAAGGAGAAAGAGAAATCTTATCTTTGAGGTCAGACCTCCCCTGTCAGCCCCGACACACAAGTACACACAGCCGTAAAAAATGTTGGGGGCGCAGCTTGACTGTGAGACCAAAGTACGTTCTTCATAAAGTGGTCACACAATAATCGGAGGTTCCTTCTTCAAAAGTTCAGTGTCAAAGTTGTTATGCAGCATTGTGGCAGGGGGCGAAAAGCACCCTTTCTTCATCTGCACTCCGTAAACTGCTGGGTGGTCAGAGGGCTCCATAATGAACGCAAGCCTCCTGTTCATTGTTAACCAAAGACACCCCTGGGTAGACAGAACATGCCGTGATTGTCTTTGACAGACATCACGCGAGACGTGCTTATGGCACTGTGTGGACAACGCCGGGCTGGGTCCTTTCTCACCGGGTGGTGGAGAGCTGGAGGTTTTCGAGGGAGGCACTGGACACTGAAGACGTCTGACTCAGTGTTAGAACTGGACAGAACAGGACGAGTTCTGGACAGAACTCAGCGTTAGAATGGGACAAGTTAGAACTGGGCTAGAACAGTTAGAACTGTTAGAATTAGAATTTTGCAGAATTCTAATTAGAATTCCTTGGATTGGAATTTGGAGCCCTCACTCATCTTCCGTGCAAGGAGATTCTTCAGCAAAGGCAGGCTGAGCCAGGAACCTGAGCTTTTGCAAAAAATCAGCCTGGCCCAGACCGATGTGATTCAGTGGGTTGGGCATCATTCCACAAACTGAAAGGTCACTGGTTCGATTCCTGGTCAGGGCACATGCCTGGGTTTCGAGCCAGGTCCCAGGTGGGGTGTGTGGAAAAGGCAGCTGATTGATGTTTCTCTCTCATATCAATGTTTCTCTCCCTCTCTTTCTCCCCCCTTCCCCTCTCTCTAAAAATCGATACATAAAATCTTTTTTTTAAGAAATTTCTTTTTTTTAAGATTTTATTTATTTATTTTTAGAGAGGGAAGGGAGGGTGGGAGAGAGAGAGAGAAAGAAAGAGAGAGAGAGAGAAACACCAATGTGCGGTTGCTGGGAGACATGGCCTGCAACCTAGGCATGTGCCCTGACTGGGAATCGAACCTGCGATTGCCTGGTTCGCAGCCCGCGCTCAATCCACTGAGCTACACCAGCCAGGGCGATACATAAAATCTTAAAAAAGAAAATAAAATCAGCCTGTGGTAAGTCCAAGGGAACTGCAGAGACAGATGGCGTGGGATCACAGTGTTGTTTGTGACAGGACACATGTCGTCATCCATGCGTCCATGCGTCTCATCTGGACCACAACCAATGCGCTGCTTGAGGACATCTACTCAGGGAGCTCAGCTGGGAAATGCAGCTGAGGGTGGCAGGCGACTTGGTAAGTTTGTAAATCCAAAGGCAGCAGGTGCCTACGGGGCCGGCCTGCCTGAGACAGGCGGGTATCCAGTGTCTGGTCTGGAATGTTGTCCCCAGTCCCTGTTAGATTTTAATGGTCCCCTGGCTTCCCCTGTGCATGCAGAGCATGCCATGTCTGCAGCTGCCTTGGGCTTCCAGAAGAACTTTCCAGAAGCCCTGAGGGCTGAGCAGAGCCCTGCTAGGTTGGAGGAGCAGGACAGAAGCCTGTTCTGGGCCTTTCTCCAAGAACACTTGCACATGCCACTTCCGTGTGTTTCTTTGTGCAAGCATGTGCGAAGGTAACAGTTTGCATGAAACTCAGTGAGCACACTGGCGGACACCTGTTGTAACGCCCTTTTGTTTCCTTATTTGTTCTCTGAAAAATGTTCTTTGGAAGCAGATGTGCAGTGATTGTGAGCTCATGCAGTGTGAGGATTAGGGGCACCGCAGGGGGGCTGGGAAAGGCGGGGAATGGGGCCCATTAGTCCCTAGTAGAATCATGAGATTAATGAACGAAGAAAACACTGCCTGATGTTCTTCCTGGAGGTGTTCCAGCACCACACCCACGCGCGCACACACAGCAAGGGTGTTCTTAGCTCAGAACTTTGCTGAGAGGGTTCCAGGACGCCAGGGGTTGGCCAAGGGTATGCTAGCATGGCTGTTGGTGGCCAGGTGAGGGTGGAATGTATATGCTGTTTTACATGTTTTATTTTGTGAAGGTTTCACTTTAGTTATTTTTACACAGAGGGTAAGGGAGGGAGAAAGAGAAGGAGAGAAACATCAATGTGTGGTTGCCTCATCGGGAACCTGGTTCACAACTCAGGCATGTGCCTGACTGGAAATAGAACCGGTGACCCTTTGGTTCGCAGTCCATGTTCAATCCACTGAGCTACACCAGCCAGGATTTTACATGTTTTAAAAGACCTCATGGAAATTAGCCCATGAGTGCTGACCAAATGTGTGTGTGTGTGTGTGTGTGTGTGTGTGTGTGTTTAAAACATATATATGTTTTCATCTTCACTCGAGGGTATGTGTATTGATTTTAGAGAGAGAGGAAGGGAGAGAGAGAAACATCAATCAGTTGCCTCCTGTACATGCTCTGACGGGAGATCAGACTCCAAACCTTTTGGTGCACTGGAGGACACTCCAACCAACTGAGGCACCTGGCCAGGGCTACCCAAATATATTGTAACAGAAAATGTCCTCCAGCTGAAGACCCCGGGACCACACCTGCAGGTGAACATGTTGGGCCTTTTTACCGGCTTCAGCAAGGTAGAGTACATGCAACATACGCATGGGGAGCCTGGGGTGTGTCTCCGTGTGAGGGGTCAGACGGACTCGCTTCAGGACTTGGGCGGTGTGGCAGTTTGCGGGCTGTAAGAACCCGCTGCCAAAGAAAACTCCAGTCCTGGCGCTGGAGCCCATGGGCCGGTGGGGAAGGCAGTCCCTCCCGGGTGTGGCCCCTGCTGCAGGCTCACCAGGTAGCCCACGGGCAACAGGGCTGCAGCCAGGTCTCCGGACTGATGAGTAAGTCTAAGAGCTCAGTGTCTGGAAACATACAGAAGATAAAATCCTCAGCAAGCCAAACCCATAAAAACAGAAGAAAGAAGACATGTACATGACTAGAAATGGAGAAAGAAATAACCATGAATACAGACAAATGTGAAACTTCTAAATGCCCGTGTTGGAAAACAAGGCCAATATGCTGGAAAATATTGCAGTTACTGTTCTAAGAAAATACCTGTAACTAAACTCGATTCCGGAAGCGCTCAAGGACCGGACCTGCCCAGGGAGATAGACCCAGAAAGAAACACGGCCGTGGACACCGGGACAGCCCCCAGCTGTGTCCTGTTACACTGGGGTAGAAAATGATTTAAAACCTAGTAAGCAGTTGCTGAGTAGAGAGGTTGTTTTTGTGTTTGTCACACCAAAGCCAAGTGCAAAGTGACTAATCTCAATTATGAATATGGACATCCAGAATCATAAAGAGGGATCACCTCAGCACCAGAATGGTGGTCTTCAGGAATCTGTTAAGATAATACAGCCGAGTGACCGAGAACAGGAAACCTGACTGTCTCCACGGATACCAGGGAGACTGTGACAAAAATCTATCAGAAATATTTTCCTCGGAAAGCCTTGATGGTTTGAGAATGCGTGGATACTTTTTTATTATGACAACAAAAACATGCGCCTTCACACAAGTTCAATGGCGAGACACTGAACCTTCCCATTGCTGTCAGGAGAAGACAGGTGTGTATTTTTTAACCCCTATTAATAAATGACCCCTATTATTGAGCACCATGCTCAAGTTGGTAAGAGAAACAAGTGAGGGAAATATTGGACAGGAGGAGGCAAGAAAAAAATCTTGGAAACAGCAAGAACTCACAGTTATGGTGGTTATGACATTAATATACAAAATCTACTGCTTTCCCACGCGTCCAGTGAGAAAGTAAAACAGAAGCAATCACTCCATTGAAAGTGATGGCCAAGTAATGAAATATTCAGAAATAAACCATGAGAAATGTGAAGGACCTGTCAGAACAAAACCATAAAACCTGCTCAATGATGTAAAATGAGATTTGCATACAGGCCTAGATTGCAGTGTTCTTGAGTAGAAAGATTTATTTTATAAGTTCAGTGTGACTGCATGTCTGTGTGTGTGGGGTGGGAAGAGGGGACGAGAGGCAAGAGGAGTATCGACTTAAAATATTCATATTAATATGACTTATGTGCTAATATGAATATGATGCTAATATGAATTAAGCCTTAGAAATGTAAAGGCATTCATGGAGAGATAATAAAAAGAGCCAAACATTTAAAGGAATTTAGTTACCAAAAAAATGGCATTATGAACAAGTGGGGAAAAGATTATAATTGTATTACCAAATGGTACTGTTTATGTATTTTATTGGCACAAGTGACCAACCATTTGGAGAAAACAAAGAAAATGCATCTTTGCCTCCATTACCTGCAATAAGCGAACCCCAGGGAGTTGGAAGACATAAAGGTGAACAAATGAAACCATGAGGATTTAGAAGAAAATAGGAGTAAGTTTATTTATAATCAGAACGGGGAAGGCCTTTTAAAACTAGAAACAAACCCCAGGATCCATGAAGGAAAGTATGATAAATCAACAACATAAAACTATACACTTTCTCTATGCCAATAAATAAACCAGTAAATAACACCAACAGGCAAATAAACAAATAAAAATATTTGTAGACATAAGACAGAAAGGTTCCAAAGTGCACAGGCGAATTAATGAAGATAAAAACTTTTTTTCAGTCATTCACACTTTTCTAACCACGTGTCCTCATCACATTTGAAAGTGCAGAGCAGTTACTTGGATGGTCAAAATAGGAACTACTTTTCCTTGCTCTTTATTGTTTTTCTGTACAAAATACAAAACCAAAAAGGCTTTTTTTCCTAAAAGCAACAATGGAGTAGGGACCCATTTTCTGATAGCAATAAGAAATGAAGCATTTTCTTAACGTATATCAAAACACCCAACTTGTTTCTAAAGGTGGTTTGATAGACAGACAATAACAAAGGAGAGAAAAGAAAGAAAGTTCTGGGTGTTGTCCGTCCCACAAGAACGGTGAGCTCCGAGCGCTGGTTCAAGTCCGTGTGCATCAGCCAGAAACGAGTGAAGGAAATGGCTGGAGAAATGTCTGTGATTTCTTTCGCTCTGAAAAATCAAATCCTGCCCTGGCTGGTGTAGCTCAGTGGATTGAGCGCGGGCTCCAAACCAAAGCATCGCAGGTTCGATTCCCAGTCAGGGCACATGCCTGGGTTGCAGGCCACGGCCCCCAGCAGCCGCACATTGATGTTTCTCTCTGTCTTTCTTTCTCCCTCCTTTCCCTCTCTAAAAATAAATAAATAAATAAAATCTTAAAAAATATATTGAATCCTAAGTCAGCGGCCAGAAGCACACTGGAGGTCCCAGGGCACAAAGCCTCCTGCACATCTGAGCTCTGGGCAGTGACTGGAGGACACAATTGAACAGGAGATGTTGTCTTGTGTCTCTCTCCGATGTTATTAAAAAATAAGAAAGATGGGGAGTGGCCAAGGAACTGGTGTCAGCCAGACAGTCTAAGCGGTGAATTCTGTCACCGTGTAAGTTTAACATTGAAATTTCCTTGGCTTTCAAAACACACGTCCCACAGCTTTCTGGGCTTAGCTGGGTGGACAAGCTCTGGGGAAGCCAGTCCCTAAAACCAAAGCACCTGAGTTACTGGCTGTGCAGCCATGGTTGGCCCTCCAGCCTCACCCGCTGACCACGACTGCCTGTCATCGGGGAAGCCTGGGCCACACCATCCCCTCCCCCACACAGGGAGCAAGATGATGTCCCAGCCTCTGGCCCTGGCCCGGAAACACAGAGAAAAAGCACAGGATACGTTCACATTATATTGCACACTTGTAGGAATCCACAGATTTCTAAGCTTCCTCCACCCCAGTACATGTGCACGAATCTAATGCAGTCCTTTTAAAACACACACACGGCTTAATTTAGCTTTAGATATTCCATTGTCTAAATGGTAATTCTTTTTATTTTCTTATCCACACCCAAGGACATTTTTTCATTACCTCTAGAGAGAGGAAGGGAGAGAGTGAAAAACGTCGATGTGAGAGAAAAACAGCCATCCATCACCTCCTGTACGCGCCAGAAATGGGGATCAAACCCACAACCCAGGTGCGCCCCTTGACTGGGAATTGAACCTCAACCTCCTGGTTATGGGATCATGCTCCAACCAAATGGGCCCCACCTGCTAGGGCTGGGGTGGTAATTCTGATAGAACTCCCCCGCCCTCTGCATTTTGCAGCACGCTGGAGGGGGGGTGGCTTGCCTGGACTCTAGAGAAACCCCCCTGGCTTGACCGGTCCCATCCTCCCTAGATGTAGCTGGGTGGCAGAAATTGAGCCGGGAAGATGATCATTTACAAGGTCAGCTATGTCTTTCTCTCTTTTTAAAACACTGAAACAGCATAAAACTACTTCTACCAACTGTCTTGGTCAATGAAATCTGAACTGTAGAAAAATCAGCCATTAGCTTTAGTTTGGTTTAGGCCTGTTTCCTTTCACCAGCCAGCTATTGGAATGGATTTAGTGAGTGGGGTTCATTATCACTGGAAGTAGAACCGATCTAGGTGTGCGCACAGGCTGAAGCAGACGTGGGATTGTCACGCAAGTGACATGCAGGCATGCAAGACCAGCCAAGAAGGCCCCCCTGGCTGGCCGTCTTGGCCACCCCGCCTTCCAGCTGGGCTCACCAGGAATCAGGGACCAGCAGAAGGACCTTCCAGGGGTCCCACTGGCCAGGAGGCTGTTCCAAGGACAGCCAGCAGCCCCTCTGAAAAGATGAAACAGAAACGCCCGACATCCTTCTCCTGAAAGTGACAAGGACACTGGAACCGACGTGTCTGAGGGAGATCCAGTGGCTGGCCACACCCCAAGGCCAGGTCACCGCCAGCCTGTGCGTGTCCTGCCCGCTGGGAGCCTGGCCGGTCAAGCGAAGTCTTTGGACACAGCCTCTACGAAGTTGGGCGCCGACATGAGGATACCGATGGTGCAGATGATGGTGAAGACGGAGAAGGCCATGAGGCACAGGCGGTCCACCACGCAGGCGGCGAACTTCCACTCGCTGCACACCGCCTCGTTCTCGTCCTGGCCGCGGAAGCGGTTGGCGATGTAGCGCACCTCCTCTAGGATCTTGGCGAGCTCCGGGTCCCCCTCAGAGGGTGGCCCGCCCTGCAGGAGGTGCTCGTCGTGCGCGTGCGCCGGGGAGCAGGCCAAGCGGCCGCACACAACCCCGGAGTCCGGCGTGGGGGCGCAGTGCACTCCGTCCAGGCCCCGGAAGCCGATGTAGAGCAGGTTGCCGTTGGGGGCTGGCGGCCCCGCCACCGCGCTCATCTCCATGCTGGCCAGGCTGCAGCGGCGCAGCTTGTGCTGGCACGCCGGGCGCACCTTGTCCTCGCCCGGCCGCTTCATGCGCAGGAACCAGGCGCACCAGTTCAGGAGGATGATCCTGGTCTGGGGGGACACAATGGAGCGTGAGGAGAGGCCGGGACACGGGCACCAACCAGTGGAACCCTGCAGCACCCTGGGGGCGGCAGGCCTCCCTCACCCCCCAAAAGGAGCGGGATTCTTCTTTGAGGGGCGCACTGCCATTGCAGGGGTAGACAGCCCCGTGTGGGAAGAGAAGCCTGCCTTGTTTGGAACGACATCCCTGAGCTGTGTGAACAGGGCAAGTGGCTTTGCCTCTCCGATCCCTCCTTACCTAACTCCCAGAGGTTTTATTTTACTTGACTACATCAAAGTGTTGTTCCACTTATCTGGGCATTCATTGGTTGATCCCTGTACCTGCCCGGACCAGGGATCGAACCCGTAACCCTGGTGCACAGGAACGACATTCCAACTAACTGAACCACCCGGCCAGGGCTCCCCAGACTTTTAGTTTCCAAGGGCAACCCAGTGACCTCTGGCCGATGCTGCCGAACCCCTAGCCTGAAGCTGTTCAAGCGGAAGTGTGCGATCCCTGCAAAGGGAGGCTGGAATTTAAAAGCAGGGCAGTGAAAGTCAACAGCGTGAAACGGGAAGTGAGGGTAGGGCTCCCAGGATCCAAGAGGTGGGCGGGGCCAGCAGGCGCTGAGCTGTCTGTCTAGGCTCCTCAGCCTTGTTTTGTCCCGTTCAACACACGGAACTGGTGGGGATTTCGTTTGCCCTGCGGGCTCTGTGGGTAAAAACAAAACAAAACACACTCCCAGACACTAAAGCTGTACTAATCAAGGGAGCTTAGGAACTGCCAACCTCAGTCATTAGGCTGCAAGGAAGAGTGAGCAAGATCATAGGCGCGAACGTCTGAGGTGGGGGTGTCATCCACCTTTCTGGAAAGGGTCAGAGGGCACATATTGTAGCCTGTTTTTCACTCTGCTCTGCTGATACCAGGCAAAATCAGCCGCAGCCAGCCTGGAAAGGTGGAGGCGTGCCTGTTTCCCAATAAAATATCTAATAAAATGTCATTTGTAAAAGTGCTCGTCGGGCTGGATGCAGCCCCCAGGGTCATAGTTTGCGGGCCTCTGACCTGATGTGTATGATCACAAGTGGCCCACATGCACAGAAGACATGGGGGGGAGGGGCACGTTCTTGTTCTGCCCTCTGATGGAAAGAGAGCCACCCATGTGCCCTCGAATGAAGGCAGCCATCCGAGGCCTCGATCCAGGTAAAGCAGCACGTTCTTGCAGGGACCTGTTCACACCAGAACCTGAAACGCAGGCCCTGCCTCGGAAACTGTTTTCACTTTGGTTTGATTGTAGGCAGGCTCCATTGGCCACATAACAGGGACATTGTCTGTCTGTCAGATGTGAATTTCATGTCTGTTGCACTTCCTGGTAATCACTTTTATGCCCCCGAGAGGACAAAGGCAGTGTGCACTGGCACAGGGGCAGGCCATGAGAAGGACAAGGAAACACAAGAGCAGTTTCCTTGTGGCTGTTAGCACAGCCTGTGGTCCCAGCAGGTGGCTCTCTACATGCCACCCAAAGCCTGTGACCTCCGGCCTGCTGGCCCTCGAGGCTTTTCCATGGTCAGTGGTTTCCATGGTTTCCAAGTCAGCCCTCCCCACCAGGCTCAGGAGACACGCCGTGTCACTGGGGCCTTTTAAGGCCTTGCAAAGTCTGTATACAACCCCATGTTACAGATAAAGAAGCTGAGGTTTGAAGAGGCCAATACGTTGGCTCAGGGTATCATAGGGATTACATCACCTGACTTATGTGGACTCATGGCCCATCAAAGGCCCCACAGGATTCAATTTCAGACTCCCGGGAGTGTAGCCCCCACCCACCCAGAAGGCACTAGGAAGCCTGGGCCAGAGCCCAAGGGAAGGCATTGGACACGTGTGAGTCCAGACCAGACTCTGCCGGGCACTCGGAGAGCTGGACAGTCTCGCCAGCAGCTTCTCCCACCACGTGGGGGGCTCTGCACCTCCCCAAGGGGGGCTCATCTCAAGCTAATACGATCCACGCCGCCAAGTCAATTTTAGCTTGAATCATTGGCTTTCAAGGCTCAACTATCTCGAAAGATGACATTATCCTCTTGGCACTTATCAAACTGTGCTCGTGACCCCTTCTGTTAGGTCACAGTTTTGTCTCTGGCTGTGCAAATGTCATATAATGCCACCGCGCTCGGCAGTATCTTCTTCAGAGCTGCAGATCATAATAAAAGTCCCTTGGAGGCTGTTTATGTTTCAAATACACTTGGAAAGAAAGAAAAACGCAGTATGCTATGTGCAATGAGAGCGTGAGATCCAGGCTTCACATCTCATTTGCAGCCATTGGTTTTAGCACACTCTTGTGTTAAGAGGCGAATAATTATTGCTCTTCATTAAGATTTTTCTGGAACAGCCCAGTGCTGCTCGGTCATTAAAAATGGTGTGGTGCCTTTCTGTCTTAATTCCCTTATTTTTACGTCAGTCCAAATATAAGACATAAGACTGTGTGTTGATATTTGCATAAACACACACTGGAAGGAAAAAAAGGGGACTTAATTCAAATGGTTTTCAGCAATGGTGGTGGAGGGAGGGGCCGAGGCCGGAGCAGAATTTCCTCACGTGTCATCTCACTTTTATGACATGGAAATACGTTCCCTGTTTCAAACACATGCGTTGGTAGACAGAGAGTGTGTCTGGGTTAGAAAGGAGGGGATCATTTCAAAACAAGTCCATGGACAGGGTGACGTGCCCTGCAGGTGAGGTGGTGGCATTTAACAGCAGCTCGCTCTCCTGCTGGTGCAATGAGGTGTGAGAATTGTTATTAAGTGTAAGAACTTGTCATGGGGAGGGATCTAAGGGGACATAGGAACTTTATGAAGCCATTTTCTTTAGCTTCCGTATATGAGCAAAATAGGTATATGGTATTTGTCCTTCTGTACCTGATGTATTTCACTTAGCACCGTACTCTCTAGGTCCATCCATGTTGTCACAAATGGTAAGATTTCCTTCTTTTTTATGGCCTAGTAATATTCTATTGTGTGTATTCACCTCATCTTTATTTATTTGTCTACTGATGGCCATTTAGGCTGTTTCCGTGTCTTGGCTATTGTATATAATGCTGGATGGCCTTCCTGCAGTTTTAAGCTTTGCTTACTTTAAAAGTAAACATGCTACCAACTTACAAGATTAAAAAAAAACAAACAAAAAATAGTGGCTATTCCTGTGTGAACTTGGCGTAACTGTCAATACTGTACAGCGGAGGTTGTTAGAAGGCCCAGATCGCCCTGCTCCTGGAGGTTCAAGAAAATGCACCTTTTATCTTGTGGTGCATTTAACCGCCTGACCTCGGACGCTAGGGTCTCTAAACACGGGCTCATTTGGACGTGAGACGGCTTCTTTAGCTCCCCGCTCTCCCCAGACCACCCTCTCTGGACAGGAAGGCCGGAGGGTGTGCAGGGCCCAGGTTAGGAGCAGTGGGGACAGCCCTCACAGATGCTCTCACGGAGGGCATCACCCAGGCTAAGGGACAGACTACGACATTCAATCCTTTCTTTTTCACTATTTCCTTTTCTTCCATCCCCTGTCCCACTGTAGTTCCCAATAAAGGGAACTACAGACCTTTATTTGGTAGGACTTGGGTTGGAGTGCGTCCCGTGTACTGAATGTCTATTTCTGTACACAGCGACTCTCTTCTCACTGTCTGGAGGACCCAACGGAGCTGCTGTGTGCTCCCCTCTTGGTTGAGCTCAACGCCTGTATGGTTCTCCATGCGCAAAAAGGAGCTTTACAGTCGCTGTGCCAGGAGGACACAGGGGCAGCCAGCGTGTGGGCCCTGCTCCGCAGGCCAGGTCCTAAGAGCCATGTCATCGTCCCGCAGGCAGAGCCGTGCAGGCAGGTGATGTCGCAGGAGAGGCACGGCTCTTGGTTAGGGGACGCCAGCTGTTGGGACCTTTAAACTAGACCCGTCATCCTGGTGCCTCGGTTGGGGGGAAGGGCCCTGACTCCCTGCAGCGGGGGGGGGGGGGGGGGGGGGGGGGGGGAAGGGACGCACCCACTTGGGCATTTTGCCACCGTCGGGGTCGTGGTGGTGGTACTGCAGCACGATGACGGTGACGACCACGGAGAGGCTCACAATGATCATGGTGCTAGCGAAGTACTGGGCTGCGGAGAGAGCGGACACAGGGTGAGAGGTGGCCCGATGGCGCAAAAGTCTCAGGGCGGAGGTGGACGCAGACTTCCAGTGAGACTCCGCAGAGCCTCGCAGGGGGCTAAGGGAGGTGGCTCCCACGAGAAAGCATGTGGACCCACATTGCAACCAAAACCGCCTGGATGGGGAGAGTGTGGGCACCTCCTGGCGACTGCAGGGCACGGACGTGCTGGGGGTGTAACGAGAGCAGACCGGGCATCACCTGGCTGTCCTATCAGGCCTGGAGACTTGGGGGACTGGTGTGGAAGACGAGTCCCGCCCCATCTACCCAGAGGCACTGGAGGAGGGGGGTATTGCTGGCCCTGCCAGGGAAGAGGGCGGCGACAGTGACTTTTCAGGCCCAGCATATGCGCTTCAGCTCTGATGGGCAAAAAGCGTGTCTCCACCGTGCCCCTGGTGAGAAGCAGCACACAGCAGCAGAAAAAGCTCCCTCTGGCCCACTGGCCACCATCTCTGAGTCTACACCACCACTCAGCCTCCCAGGCCTTGGGTCATTCACTGACCAGCACAGCAAAGGGTGGAAATGCCTTCTCTGCAGGTTTGGTGCAGGAATTGAGAGTTCTTTGGGCCAAGGGGCCAAGAGGAGCCTGGCATAGGGCAGCATTCCTTGATTGGCAGCTCTGATGACTAACCATGCGGTGAGGCTGGCCGCTCCAGGGGGCGGAGCTATAAGCAGGAAGCATCCTGGGACAGAGCCAAGAGTGAGGCCCACACCCTGGGGGGTGGGGGAGGGGCGGTAGGGACGCCTCCTGCCCTCCAGGTAGGAAGGAGCTCACTGTCCTCCCCGGAGACCAGAGGTACCTATAAGGACCTTCTGGAAAAGGGTCTCTGTGACTTAAAGTTAGCACCAGGGACCAGAAGGGGCTGGGGCCTTTGAAGGCGTGATTAAGTTAAAATGAGGTCATTAGTGGGACCTGATCCAATCTGACGGGTGTCCTTCCGGGAAGGGGAGGTTTGAAGATTTGAACCCAGAAAGAGACACCGATGATGGATGCAGAGAGAGGAGCCCACACGTGAGGACCCAGCCAGAGGGCGGTCGTCTGCAGGCCAGAGAGAGAGGCCTCAGAAGAAACCACCTACCAACACCTTGCCCTTGGACTTCCAGCCTCCAGAACTGTCAGCAGATACATTTCTGTGCTGGAAGCCCCCAGTCTGGGGGATTGTACTGGGACGTCTCCACCAGGCTAATGCAATGACCTAGAGAGGGATGCAGGATGAGAGGATCTCACAGCTGAAATGTCAAAACCTAGGTCAAGGTCAACAGCATTCTGTCCTTCTAGACACGGGCTGTGGGTGGGTCACACCTTCCCCATTGGCTGGTCAGTCAGGGCCAGGCCTACCCACCGCCCACTGAAAGAACTGTGAGGGCAGTTTCCGCTGTGCATCCCCACTGAAAGCACTGTGTTGGAAGGTGGCAGGAATGGTGGCAGACCATCAAGTTCATGAAGCCTGAGGGGGTGTCCATGTAAGGCTCCTCCACTCCCACCCACCCCTAGATAACCATGAAGGATGCCATCAGGTGGTGTGGGCCCACAGGAGTGATTGCAGACAGCATTCCTGCTCTGTCCCCCACTGCCCAAGGGGGGTGGTGACTCTGGTGTGAAACCTAATTCCCACCAGCAGAGTGTTTGCTTCCTGTCCTCACATCCAGCCGGAGGGCCCGTTCTCTGTCCAGGACAGAGCGCCGGCCACTGTGGTGAGGGTGCCAGATCCTAACCAGCGCGCCTCTGAGTGCCCCTTTGCATAGTCCAGTCCAGGGTGGCTCCCAGGGGTGCTCCCCTGTCCCACCCATCCCTCCCCGGCAGAAAGTCATGAGTTAGATCTGTCCTGGCTGAAGCACATTTGTCCTGCTGACGGGCCCTCGAGTGCTCAAACTTTCCACAGAGACATCACGTTAGCCCAGGAAACAGTGGCGGAGAGTCAAAGCGTGTGCCCATCCCATTTCAACAAAGGGTTTGTGAGAAGTCGATGGTTCGAGCTACGATAATGAATCTTTCATGGGAAAATCTCTGGCTCCAAAACAAACATGAGGGAAAGAAGTAGGGAGGGAGAGGGCATTTTTACATCTTACAGCCAAACTGCAAAGCTGGACTTCCCACTGCGCTCACCTGGGAGAGGCCACGGACCACTCTGAATAGTTACCAGCCACCTCTTCACGGCAGACGCCAGGGGGCGCTGCAGCTCTCCGCGACCTTGAAGGAGGTGCTTTGCCCTGAGACAGTGCTAGGAGATCCGCGCCCCCTGTGAGCCCCTGTCTCCGAGCCGAGCCCGACGCTGGCTTACCTATCAAGGGCACCGAGTCAGATGTCGCGGGCATGATCTCAGCCACCAACAGCATGAAGACGGTGAGAGAGAGCAAAACTGTTATCCCTGAAAGAAAAACAAGGGGCGCCGGAGATAGACCGACCATAAGACCTCACACCCCTCTAACGGGATCCTAACCTGCAAGTCGAAAGAGTCTGGGGGAGGGGCAGGTGTGTCCAAGACACTCCCGAAAGCAACTGCCTGGTTCCCTGTACTCATGGGGCGGGCCGTTCTCCGGGGGCAGTCATGGCATTAAGTACTTGGCGGAGTGAAATTTCAGAGCCAGAGCTTTAGAAGGACACAAAACGAGTCACTGCAGTTAGCGTTAGTATCTCTAGTTTTCTTTATTACTTTAGTGTTGAGAGGTGGCGTCTTTGGCATGAAGGAGACAAGAGCCTGTTCAAAGTCCTGACTGTGCTCCTCACAAGCTTTGCGACCTTGGATGAGTCACGGAACAGTTCACCAGCCTCGGGTTCAGAAGACACGGATGTGAGAGTGGTTTCTACATGGACCAGATACACTCTTTGGTGACTCTGAGAATTTGAGAAACTCATCTGGCCGTTGTAAATGTTAAATGATCTTGCTATTAGATGACCCTAAGGAATTACGCTGTATAGGGCAATTTGCAAATGCAAGCTGATAATGGATTAAACGAAATTATTTCCTGTACGTGGCGCATGCTGGCTGGTTGCCCTCAAAAAGCAGAATGAGGTGGCAGGAGGGGAGAAAGGGCCCCTCCTGGGGGTTCCTACGCTCTATGTAGGGTCAGAGGGTGCTTGTGGTACCTCAGCAGGGCGTGACAACTTCACAGAACTGACACCAGCAGCCTGTGGTTCAGGGTGACGTCCTCCGCCAGGGGGCCCCGGCGTGCACCCAGAGCCTTGCGTGCCCGGTGCTGTCCGGAGTGCTGAACTCCGTGCAGTGCCCTCCCGTGCGGTCTCAGACCCCCGCTGAAGATGGGCACTTACCGAGGGAGATCTTCTCCCCAGAGTCTGCTGGGAGCAGGAAAACCAGGAGGGCCAGGGCAGAGATGAGCACACAGGGGATGAGCAGGTTGAGGCCGTAGTACAGGGTCCGGCGGCGGATGGTCACGGTGAAGGTGACGTCTGGGTACGGCTCTTTACAGCACTCGTAGAACTTCTCGCTCCGCTTGCCCGGGATGCCTGCACCGGGAAAGGAGAAGAGGAACCACTGCTTATGTGAAATTACCCTGTTTGTTCAGCTTAAGGCGTAGCACATGCAAACGCAGCCATGGAGTAGTTTACGTGGTAAAAAGTTGGGCAATCAGTGTTTGAATAAACACTTCCTGTTTTATCTGAGAATTGTTTGGAAGTGTCTTAGTGACAGGTGAACAAATTAGCAGAATTGTTTGATGGATTGGAATTACATGCGCTACAGACCAAATGTCTGTGCCCCACCCCCAAATTCATATGTTGAACCCTAACCACCAGTGTCAAGGCATTAGGAGGGGGGACCTTAGGGAGGTGATCAGGTCAGGAGCAGGCAGCCCTCAGGCACGGGATCAGGGACTTTAGAAAGGAGACCCCAGATTGCTGGCAGGCCCCTTCTGCCACGTGAGGACACAGCAAGAAGACTGCAGCCGCCTCCGAGCCAGAAAGCTGCCCTCACCAGACACTGCATCTGCGGGTGCCTTGATCTTGGACTTCCAGCCCCCAGAACTGTGATAAGTGAATGTCTGTGGTTTATAAGCCACTCAGTCTGTGGTATAGTCTCCTGTGACAGCAGCCGAGTGGACTGAGACACCACGATCATAAACAACACAGGATCCGGCACAAATAACGCCCCTTCTTATTACAAAACCACAAGCACGTGATTCTGTAACAGAGTTGTATCACGCTCAAGCACACCGCAGGACATTTTAGGTGAAAGCTTCAAATTAAAACTATAAATCACTGCACCCACGTCCTTACCCAACCAAATACACTCAAACAGGCATCGCTTCTGCCGGACCCTGTGTCCTGTACACTTTACACCATGATAAATGCAGTGATTGTTTTTTCTGTTTAAAATATTCCCGTGTAGGCCCCCGTGGCCTGCAGTTTGCTGTCCAACGTGACTTTAGGGACAGAGTAGATTCAAATGATGTAGGGACACCTGTACTAGCGCCGACTTGTTGGAATATCTCTTACCGAGCCCCTCGTAGGAAGCACCGAACTTGCTAATTGCTTTGGTTTCTAATCCTCTAGCTTCCAGTAAATCACGGAGGGGGCTGCAGAATGCCATGAATCCTCCCCACCCCGAAAGTGGAGCAGAGAAAAAAGCCCCAAACCTCCCAGCAAGCACAGGATTAAAGTGGTTTCCTCCGGACAGCGAGTCTCACGTCCGCACTAGGCCTACCTATGAGGTCCCACTCTCCATTGGGGATGTAGCCGCTGATGTCCGCCTCCTGCATCTGGAGGTCCAGGGACCAGCCGCCGTAGGACCAGGACCCGAACTTCAGCGTGCACTGCTGCACGTCGAAGGGGAACCAGCGCACGTCAATGTAGCAAGAGCTCTTGAAGATGCCTGTGTGGGCGACCGGCGCCATCAGAAAACATGTATGTGTGTGCACATGCACACATGTATACTGCACCACACACATGGGTTATGCGTGATGTTATTCAGCCATTGAAATGATGGACATCCTGCTATTTGCCACCACGTGGGTGACACTTGAGTGCCTTATGCTGAGTGAAACAAACACAGACACGACAGAGTGCTACTTATGCATGGAATTCGGAAACAAAAGTTGAACTTGTGGAAACAGAGAGTTGCGTGGTGGTTGCCAGGGTATGAGATGGCTATGTTTGAAGGGTTGGACGTACAATATGGTGACTACGGTTAATAGTGTCATATACTTGCAATGTGCTAAGACAGTAGATTGGAAGCATCTTTTATAATAAAAAGGTGAGGGTGTGGAGTGATGGCTGTGCGATTATCTTGATTGTGGAAACAATTTCACGGTGTTTATGTGTATTGTCATCACATGGCACAATCGGTCAACTACACCTCAATAAAGCTGGACAATGTTAAAAATAAAGATGGGTGAACACACAGCCACGCCTTGGTCTCCAGCCTCATGTGCCGTTCACTGCACTCGATGCCTGCCCCTCACGGAGTAAGAACCTTGCTTGTCTGATGAAGGGCTGGCGAGTTAAACTCGACATTCTTTGCGATGCTCCATTTGTTTTTGTTTTTTATCCTCACCCAAGGATATATTTTTTAAAATTGATTTTACAGAGGGAAAGAAGGAGAGAGAGAAAGAGAGAGGAAAACATTGATGTGAGAGAGAAACATTGATCACTGCCTCCTGTACACATCCTGGCCAGAGATTGAACCCATAACCTTTTGGTGTGTGGGACGATGCTCCAACCAGCTGAGCCATCCAGCCATAGCTGTCTGTCTTGATTGGTGCTTTATGAGCTCATTCTCTGGCCCTCCTGTCACCCCACCTTGAAGAGGAGGCAATGAGGGCACCAGGTGTGGCCAGAGAGGCCCTGGCCCATACTGCCCTCCAGACTGCAGCTGGACTTTCCGGACTAAGCGGCCTCTTTAAGAAAGTCTCCAGCAAAGAGTTCAGTTGAAGCTTCAATGTCTTAACATTCAAGACAGCACCAGCATGCTCTGTTAAAGCCTGCTCTGAGGGGTCTCTGTGCAAACGATGGGAAGTCCTTTAAACACACTCTTACCATGCATGCACCCCTTCAAATTCTAAATAACACGACAAAAGTGGGGTGTGTGACAAACTCGGGAGGAGCTGGCAAAAGTTCCGATGCACTTGCAAACAGAAGTGGGAAAGTGTGCGTGTGCGTGTGTGTGTTTGGTGAGAGGAGTGAGCATTTTCCTGAGGTTAAAAACGCAGAAACCACTGGTTCTCTAGAAATACACGTGGAGGGTAATTTTAAGTTATCTGAATTCCTGGAGTTTCCTCAAAAAATTAAAAATGGAACTGGTGCTTCACCTAGCAATCCTACTTCTGAGAATGTGTCCTAAGAATCCAGAAACATGGCTGGGAAAGAACACAAGCACCCCGATGTTCACAGCAGCATTAAACAGCCCGAGTGCCCATCCGTAGATGTCTGGATAAAAAAGCTGTGGTACATTTACATGGTGGAAGGCTAATCTTCTGTTAAAAAAAAAAAGAAAAAGAAAAAGAAAAGAAACTCTTATGCTTCGAGACATGGATGGACCTGGAGAATATAGTACTAAGTGCAATAAGCCAGTCGGAGAAAGACAAATACCATAGGATCTCACTCATTATGTGAAATCTAATGAACAAAATAAACTGATGAACAAAATAGGAGCAGAGGCATGGGCACATGGGATGGACTTGTGGATCTCAAAGGGTAGTGGGGGCGGGGACTGGAAGATATTAGCTGAAGAACATACGTGCATGTAAGCAAAGCCCGTGGACACAGGCAACACTGTGTTGGTGGCCAGAGGGAAGGGGGGGTTCGTGGAGGGGGAAAAGGAAGAAATGGGGGATATTTGTAATGGTGTCAACAAGAAAAAATGTAATCATATCCAGCAGACATATAGAACCATTACAATGCAACAGAAAAAGACAACACAATTGATAAAGGGTAACACATATACATTTCCCAAAAAAGAGAAGAGAATAAGGACTAGTAGGTTCACACCGAAGGGCCAGTGCTTGGGCACCAGTGAGAGCTTCACTGAAAAGGGAGGTTCCAGGCTGGGACAGACTGGCGGTGAGTCTCCCGGTGGCAGCCACCAAGGGGAGAGCAGACAAGGCCAGTTGAGCAAGCGGTGCCCAAGTGTCCGGCCTGCCCGGAAACACTGGAAGGCTGTGGAAGGCACAGTAGCTGGGATCCCAGTAAGTTTCTGCCACCAGATTAAAAGAAAAACAACTGAATGTCGGAAGGGACTCAGCAGCCTTGCAAACGTGGACCCCACAGCCAAGCTGGGAAAAGCTGATAAACTTCCAGCCCCTTGAGGTCCCTTCAGTACAATTGCAGCATTTTGTTCAAGGTTCCCAGGGACCTGGAAATCATACCCACCACGAATGAGCTAGAACCAGCCCCCTGCCCAGCCCACGGCACCTGTAGAAAATGTGGCTGTTTAAAGGAGTCACTCCATTTCTATGGGATGGTCGGACAGGGACGGTCACTGTGACACAGGGTGGATCAGCGGTTGCTGAGGGCTGGCCGTGGGGACGGGGGTAACTGCAGCCAGGCAGGGGGGATCTTTTTGGGGTGGGGGGGATGGGAAAATGCTCTGGAGCTAGATTGCGGTCACAGTTGCACAACGCTGTGAATTTACTAAAAAGCGTCAACTCGTGCATTTAAAGTGAGTAGATTGTGTGCATGTGAATTTGTGACACATAAAAAAAAGCTGTTAAAAATAAAAATATGAGATGGCAATAAACCCAAGTTGCTGTTCTGTAACCAATTCTCCATGTCAAAGCGTGTGCCCAGAACACGCTTCTCCTGCGCTTAGCTGAAGGGACCAGAAGCACCCGGTCTGTCTGTGCTTCCCTGGGGTGCACGCTGCCTCAGCCACACAGCCCCACCTGCTCCTGTCAATCAGTGATGGGGGTCTCAGTGATCACAGCACAGGGCCCGGTGCTGAGCAGGCCCCAGGGGTCACGGAGGCCAGCACGCAGACACAGGTGGCTGGAGGGCCAGGAACCCTGCTCCTGGGGCTAAAGACAGCCTTGGTCTTCACAACAGGCACTATATTCTGGGAGTGTGTATGTGAGTGTGTGAGTGCATGTGGTATGTGTGTGGTGTGCTTTGTGCGGAATGCAATGTGAAGTGTGGTACATGTGGTGTGTGTGGCGGTGGTGAGGTGGCGGGGGCTGCAGACTGCCTGGGAGCAGGACATAAATCAGTCACAGTGGGGAGGAGATCCTCCTGGGAAAGGGCACCTAGAAACATCACTTAAAGATATTTTTTAAAAATCTCATTACTATCCATAGGCCACAAAGCCGTGTTCCAGAGCCATGGACCAGTCACGGAGCAGCCCAGGGCCCTGGGCATCCACATGGCTGATGGGCTGTTGAGAAAAGAATGAACCCCAGGGAGCAATTAACCATCGACTGGCTAAGGGAGAGGAGACATTCAGAACTGAGTCACTGATGAGCTCCCTGTTGAAGCCACCTGATCGGGGATCTAACAGGCAAGTGCTCCTCCATGCCTGCACTCAAAAAGCTAGCTCAGCATCTTCAGTGTCTTTCCGCAACACCTGGTCAGCAACACCTGGAGAGCACTACGTGCCCGAGTTCAGAGCTAGCCCACGGCTCATGGGAGCACCATCGGGACTGACACCCCAAGCTCAGCCCACCTCACTGTAGGGGAACCAAGGAAGCGATCTTACCTGGAGGGAGGTACTGGCAATGCCCAGAAGAATTCACCAACACGTTGGTGTGGAACGTGGCGTCAAATCGCTCATCAGCACTGTGAACAGGAAGAGGATTTCGTGAGCTGGGACCACCCCTGCTCCTCTCTGGCCCGGCCTGCCATCCAAACAGCGTTGACAGGTGCTGCCATCAGCTGTCCAGCCACCCCGGCATCGGTCTGGGAACGTGCTTTGCAGCTCACCCCACAGATCTTCTCAGACAGGCCCAAAGGGGCCAGGACCCACCCCCACTTCATAGAAACTGTGACTTTTTTCGTGTGCATCTAAAACAAAGTTCTGAGCAAAACTGGAGCCCGAGGACCACTGAGGAGGCCGTGGGCAGGAGGGAATCCAGTCCCTGCGCAGCAGGTGAGACCAGGTGGGGCACACGCCACAGAGCTTTAGTTCCGCACCATGAAAGGCTCGTTCTTGGCAGGCACTGAACAAGCGTCTCTTGGTTTCTGAATTCTTTGACATCTGGGGCCTTGCTGACTCGGGGCCGGGGGGGGGGGGGCACTGTCCCCTTTCCTCACCTGCCAGGGCTAGCCAGTTCCTAGATGTGGTGAACCACCGGCTCACGAGTGCAACTCCCAAATACAGACTGACCAACACAGGAACCCCACCCCAGCACCTCCTTTGTTGGGGTCCCACATTCCAGGCCACTATCCACGTGCCCTCTCATCCTCCAGGGCCACATGCCAGACAGCTAAGGACAGTCTGTAGGCCCCAGAGCCTCCTGGGGCCTCCCCACCTCTTTCTTGCCTACGTCCCCTCACTCCGCCTCCTGAGTGGCCCTGGTGCCTCCCCATGGGGCGCTGCCTGTCCTGCACTCCCCCCGCCCCATGCTGGGGAACTCTGAGTGTGACAGATGTCTTCCTTCATGACAGACACTTCTGTGTCTGCATGTCTCATCACATCTGACTAAAGCAAATCTCTAGTACCCTCCAAAAACAGCCCCTACGCTTTAGTTTTAAAAAGTAAACTGTCTCAAGAAACGTAGGCAGCTGGTCGAGAAGCTGGCACCACAGAGCAGAGCTGTATTTATTGTAGCACCTGGGGGAGTTCTGGCGAGGTCTCTCCACTTTCTGCGGAGTCTAAGGCAGCTTTGTCTATTCCTCTGGGTCTTTAAATGCAAAACTGAGATCAAAAGGCAGCTGAGAACAGCCTTCCATGTGACAGACGCCATCGGAGACAGACTCAGGAAAAGATCCAAGAAGCGAAGTCAAGGAAAGGTATGAAAAGTTACTGCTCAGAAAAGTCATGTTCTCCCCAAAAGGAAAGAGTGCATTGCATTTAGAAAACCAAAAAGCCATATGGGAGTTCAAATATGAGTTGTGAAATAAATTTTTATTGTGAGTGGCTGAGAGGTTGGGCTGGTAAAACTCAGAGAAGAAACATAGGACGGAGACAATGAGGGGCTCAGAGTACAGGCCGGGGGCACTCACTTAGCAGAGGAGCTGGGGAACCCTGGCCAGGTGGCTCAGTTGGTTAGAGCATCGTCCCATGCACCAAAAGGTTGTGGGTTTGATTCCTGGTCAGGGCGTATACAGGAGGCAACCAATCAATGTTTCTCTCTCTCTACCTTTCTCTCCATCACCCCTAAAATCAATAAATATGTTCTCAGGTGAGGATTAAAAAAAAGAGAGAGAGGCAGAGAGGAATTATCCAAGAAATCACACAGACAAATTTCCTAGACTGAAAAGGAACCAGTCAAGAGAAGGACAAGGAAAGGCGTTCCCCAGAAGTGAGTCCTCAAAGGGCTTGTTTCTTGGGGTCATGGACTTCACCATCAGCTCCAGAGAAACGAGGCCGAGCACTGATTAAGAGGAAGTCAGCTGTCAAACTGAACCTGGAGAGGAAGAAAAGGGGTTTTGACGATGAGGTATGCAGGGGGCCTGGAAAGGGGCAGGGGCCAAATTGTAGCAGGATATGAGGGGTCTCTAGGGAGTGGGTTCCAATGTGGAGAAGAAATAATACTCTGGAAAACACCGTGGACTTGATTAAGGACACTGTTTTGTTTTGTTTTTGTTTTTTTAATCTTCACCCAAGGACATGTTTCCACTGATTTGAGAGAGAGGGATGGGGAGAGGGGGAGAGAAACATCAACGTGAAAGAGAAACATCAATCAGTTGCCTCTTGTGTGTGCCCCAATCAGGGATCGAACCCACAACCTAGGCATGTGCCTAGACCAGGAATCAAATACTCCACCATTTGGTGCAGGGAATGGCGCTCCAACCAACTGAGACCTGTGGCCAAGGCAAGGATACGGTGTTTTGAAAAATCTGGTAATATGAAAGAAGAAAGGCGACTGGAAACTCCAGGTGAAAAAATCTGCACGAGGAAGTCACGGTTTGAATATGAAACAAAAATCCAATAAGGCTTAAAGGGAGAAGAAAGAGGCTAAGGAATAATCCTAAAAGATTATGATTAATCACAAAAGAATAGTGATTTGAGATGAAGAAACATAGCCTCTCCTTACTTCCAGACACAGACAGAGGAGAGAGAAGGAAGTGGGCTGAGGACAGAAATCTTTGCTTGATGGCAGTCTGTACCAAACTGTTTTCTTTTTAATTGATTTGAGAGAGAGGGAGAGAGGCATTGATGAGAGAGACATTGATCGGTTGCCTCCCGCACGCTCAACCAGAGATCAAACCGGCAACCTAGGCATGCATCCTGACCAGGAATCGAACCCGCAACTTTTTGGTGGGGTACAGGGCAATGCTCCAACCAACTGAGCAGCAACCCAGCCAGGGCAGCACCCAGCTGTTCTAACGAGTCACATTATAGACAGCGAGTGGGCATTCAATAGCCTAACACAGGGATCTCTGCAAACTCCCTCCCTCCCTCCGGGTCACGGCTCGATGTTGAAACCAGGTTCCCTGGAACCTTCTCCATCTACAGAGGCGCTTTCTGCAAGTGTCTGATTCCCAAATTTTCTTGTAATATTTAAAAACTCCTAATAAAAGTCCAAACACACTCCTGCGACTGTTTACAAATTTGTGACTCTTTGGAGAGACCGGTGTATTCATCCACGTGGCCCAGTGAACTCCATTCCGGGTGGAAGTTAAACTCTAACTCCTCTTGCCCTGAATGGCAGTGTATTTGCACCTCTGGCAAGGGGGCCACCCCGTGTGATCCCAGATTCGCACGGCTCCTTTGGAAAATGCACACTCCTGCTGACAATTCCAGCGCAGACCCTGCACCCAGCTCTCCTGTGTGACTCAGTGATTTCTCAATATGGCTCAAGCAAAGCAGAAAACTGAGAAAAATGAGACCAGACCGCTCTCATCATTAGCCAAGTGCAGATCTTAATATCCGCGATGCCACTTGCAGAGTTCTCCCCCCTGGGCAAATTGACCGTTATGCAGAAACGGTATGGAAGTACGCTCTTACAATGGGCACGTGCCGACGCACCCCTCCTGTTGGTTTCGACTGTGAGGGTGGACATTCGGTTTGTTTGGGAAAGCTGCTCTCTCCTACACGCTGAGTCTGGACACAGCTGTCTGAGGCCATGCGGTGGGGGGGGGGGGGGGGGGCGGGGGATGTGTCCCTGTGCACAGGAGTCAGGGCCCCTGCAAAGACCTGGGAGGGGACAGTATCAGCACTGTCGTCCACACCACCGGGGCCTCGTGCACCTGGGGGTTCCTAGCACAGGACAGTCCAACCCAAGGCCTGTGCTTTCCCACCCGTCCAGGTAGAGAGACTGATGGCTGTGGAAGGCAGAGCCCATTCTCTCCTGATAAACACGCAAAAATAATTGCTTCTAGCCCTGGCTGGCGTAGCTCAGTGGATTGAGCACGGGCTGCGAACCAAAGTATCGCAGGTTCGATTCCCAGTCAGGGCACATGCCTGGGTTGCAGGCCACGGCCCCCAGCAACTGCACACTGATGTTTCTCTCTCTCTTTCTCCCTCCCTTCCCTCTCTAAAAATAAATAAATAAAATCTTTTAAAAAATAATTGCTTCCAGACCCCTTTCCCCCCAATTCCCCAATACCCAAGGCCATACCCAAGGCCAGGTACTCCATGGCCCCGCCTTACCTGGACCCGCCCCCCACCTGGTGTCAGATTGTTAACCCTTGCATGAACAGCACACACGGACAGTGCTGGCGTGTAGCAGTGACAGTGCTGGCGTGTAGCAGTGCTGCTTCCTTGTCACGCCTGACTGTACGGGTCCCCGCACTCTCCTGCAGGCGGGTCAAACCCACAACCCTCAGTGGACTGGACCACACTCTGACCAACGGAGATGGCCAGGGCTGAAACCTATATACTTGCAGTAGCCAATGTCACCCCAATCCCCAAAGAATTCAATTCAAATAAAAAAATCAAATCAAATCCAAATTAGTTTAGCCTGGTCAGGGCACACGCCAAGGTCGTAGGTCTCATTCCTGATCAGGGAGCGCCCAGAAGGCAACCAATCAATGTTTCTCTCTCACACTGATGTCTCTCTCTCTCTCTCTAATTAATGAACATATTCTCAGGTGAGCATTAAAAAAAATCACATAAGTTCCAGGTATTCAATTCTATGATGCATCATCTGTCCACTGCACTGTGTGTTCACCACCCCAAGTCCAGTCTCCTTCCGTTACCATGTATCCCCCTCCACCCTCTTCCTCCTCCCCCACCCCCTGTCCCTCTGGTCATCTGTGTTGTCTGTGTCCGTGAGTTGGTCTTTGCTCAATCCCTTCCCCTTTTCCATGGGGCAGCCTCCCAACCCCGCTCCCCTATGACAGCTGTCAGTCTGTCCTCTGCATCTGTGAGTCTCAGACTGATTTCCAAGGGAGCTTTCCCCTGTAGGTCAAAGACAGCACAGCCCTGGAGGGCAGTGGGTGTTCTCAGGGACCCCCACAGAAGGCCAAGGGGGCGGGGAGGGCTGACCGCAGCCCCACCCTGGGCTGTACACCCCTCCCCCACCAGTGGGTGGTGACGACTGAACATCCCATCGAGTTCCTGTCTCCCGGATTCATTACACAGACCCTCCCAGTCACGCGGCTGTCTGTCTGATGTCACCGAGATCAATAAGCTCATCTCCGAAGGCCGTGATCTTGGTCGTGATCAGTCCTGCCGCCCTTTGGGTGCAGAGAGGGGGCTGCCGGGCGGACTGACCCTGCACCCCGGCCAGGGCTGCTGGCCTGGCCAGCCTCGTGCATGTGCAAAGCGTCCCTAGAAAACTTAGCCCACTGTCACTCCTGGCCATGAAATTCTGCTCAGACCCTCTGCACAGCGGCTTGCCTGTTGTCACTCCAAGCTGGCTGATGAGGGGTTCGGTCCCAGACAAGGTGAAGGTCAGGGCCGCAGAAAGATCGTTGAGAAGCCACGGGGTGGAAATGGGGGAGGGACAGGATCACTTGTTCCAGGATGGAAGAGGAAAGGACGCAGCAGGGAGGCCCAGAGGCGGTTTGAGAGCTGAGCTGATGCAAGGATGGGCACAGAGGAATCGTTTCGCTTTGTGTAACTTGCAGAACAATCCCACCCGAGATGTGTAGACGCACACCAGAGGCGACCCAGCCTGAGGCCCGTGACACTCCGCAGCCAGGCCCACTCTGCCAGCTGGCCTGGGGCAGGTGGCCACCCGGCTCTGAGCACCAGCTTCCCGCCCTGGTAAAGATGGGTGCTCATACCGACTTCGGGGCACTTTGCAGAGAGAGGGGAGACCAGACAGAGTGGCTAAGGCCCCCTGCTGGCAGCCCACACTGTTGGAACGCTCGCAGCTCTCGGGGGAAGCTGCTGCCACTCACAAGGGCGTGATCCCGGCTCTTCTCTGTGACCTCTGTCCCCTGCCTGCCCTGCTTCAGGCTGGGAAGCCCCTTGAGTCCGGGGATGCTGTCCCTGCCTCTCCCATCACCACTGTGCTCCCCACCCAGAGCTGGGCTCGTATCTCCCACCACCCCGGGGGGGAAGGCGTGGGACTTAAGTGTGTGACTCCGGTGTGTGGTGGCTGACCACATTGACAGCTATGCCTCCCATGCCCAGGGCCCTGACAGCTGCCGACTATGAGCGCCAGCTTCCCTGCTCGAGGCTGGGGGCCCTGGCCACCAAGTACCTCAGTCCACGTGTGGGGCAGGAGAGTGGAGCTGACCCCTGGAGGCAGCTGTCAACCCCTGTCAGAGGCAGTGGCAGTCACCCTGAGTTCCCCCAGGGGAACGGGCCCCGTTGCCCACAGAAGTGGCTTGCTTTCTAATGCATTCTGTGTTGGCTTCCCTCCCTCCCTCCCTCCCTCCCTCCCTCCCTCCTGTCTCACTTCCTGTCCCAAGTAAACTACGTGCACTGAAGCCCTTGTCTTGGGTGGACTTCTGGGGGAACCTGAGACACTTGGTAAGAAAATAAATTCTATTTCATCAGTGACTCGTTGATTAGCACAGCATGAGCCCTCATGGGCTGGCTCACACCACACCTGGGTTTGTCCTACATGCATCACCCTGTCCCAGACTCTGCCGTCAGCCACAGGGTAGTGGGAACGTGTGACAGAGAGGGGGCTGTGGCCAGAGGACAGCACTCTCAGAGCCAGATGCAAACCTGCAGACGTGCAAATGTAGCTTTGTACAGGCTGTAAGAAGGGGATGGTGGAGCCCTGGCCGGGTGGCTCAGTCGGTTGGAGCACTGTCCCATACACCAAAAGGTTGCAGGTTCGATTCCTGGTCAGGGTACATGCAAGAGGCAACTGATCAATGTTTCTCTCTCATGTCAATGTTTCTCTCTCTCTCTCTCTCTCTCTCTCTCTCTCTCTCTCTAATCAATAAATGTATCTTTGGGTGAGGATTGAAAAGAAAAAGAAAGAAAAGAATGGTTTACACCCCACAGTGTCCTATGCAGAGGCAACAAAAACATCTTCAATACATTCACCAACGAAGATCGACCAACATCATTGTTTGATTACGGGATTTTCTGCCTGAGCAGCTTGAGAACAGAGAAGCCCAGAGAGGCAGGGGCAGCTGCCCAGGGCTGCACAGCAAAGCGCAGGGGCAGCCGAGATGGCCTGGTTCAGGCTGTCTGACTGCTGATGCCAGTGAAGCCTTCCTTCTGCCCAAAGGGGAAAGCCGTAAGTGACAAGCCATCCAGAATTGCCCCTCATTTGGGGCCTGGTGGTGTTCAGAAAAAATCCCTGAACCTCAGGCTTAAAGTAAAGTGAATGAAGCGAGCAAGAAGCTCCCGGGGTCAGTGCCCGGCAGGCACTTCTTTCTCCAAGCTCATCTACTCATCCAGCGCCCCGCCCACGGGCTGGCGACGCTGAGCCCTGCTCTCCACCCATCAGGGATATAGAGCAGCCCGTCCCAGGGCTGACGCAGACGCGGCTGGTTTGCAGACACCCAGCCTGGTCTCGAGCAGGGAAAATGTGTTATTGATACACCTCACCAGCCATTTAGCGGCTCAGGCTGGGACTCCAGCGTCCAACCGGAGCAGAGCGAGCAACCTGAGTGTGTGGCGACGCTTCGCCTGCACTGACCCAGGGCTCCTTTCACTGCCACGGCGACCCCAAGCGACAGCACGGCCCCTCCTCAGGGAAAGGCCCCTCCCCCCACGCACACACACATTAACCAGACATCAAGTGAGGCGAGGCTGCGGAGTGGGGCGCAGCGGTGGGGCGGTGGGGGGGGGTGCCTATCCGCAAGTGTCTAGCACCTGGCGGAAGGGATTAAGTTCATTTCTCCAAATCCCAACGACGGAGCATCGGAAGGTCAGGATCTCATTAAACCCAAGCTGGTTTGGGTTCTTCCTGTGCCCACTTTTGGAGTCAGGCCCAGTTTCCGATTCTATCCTTATCCTCCCTCCCTAGTTCTGCCGTTGTCACGGGGACCCAGCCCCTTCTAGCCTACTCATCCTTGCGTCCTGCCACCTCGTCTGCGCACAAATAGTTATTGAGCATGCTTTCAGTGTCCAGGAGAGGTGACAGACCTGACGTGCTGTGGGGAGACAGGTTTTTCTATGACAATGTGTGACAGAGAGATGTGACAGACAGACACATTTGGGACGCTGGGTGGGACGAGGGGGGTGTCGAGCTAGAGGCTTGTGACATGGGTGGGTGCGTGGATGGCTGGCTGGATGGCTGGCAGGGGGTCAGGGGGTCAGCAGATTACTGTATTTGCCTTCCTATGGCTTTATTTTTTTAATCCTCACCTGTTTCTTTTAGTAGATTTGAGAGTTTGAGAGAGAGACACACACACAGAGAGACATCAGTGTGACAGGGAAATATCCAGTGGTTGCCTCCCATCCGCACCTCCACACCTCGACTCGGGGATGGAACTTGCAACCTTAGGTATGCGCCCTGACCAGGGATCGAGCCCGCGAACCTGCAAACCTGCAACTTTTTGGGGTATGGGATGGCGCTCCAACCAACAGAGCCACCCAGCCAGGGCCCTCCTACAGGCTTTATCGGATGCACTTAGCTGACTGCACCTTGCAGCCACTCCCTTCGTTATGTTGCACAGTAAGTCCTCACTTAACGTCCTCCACAGGTTCTGCAACCGGGAGGGAAGCAATGTATAATGAAACCCGTTTTGCCATAGGCTGATTGATACAAGAGTTGAGATCCTAGAGTGTTCCATCAGTGTTGTGACAGCACTATTTTGAACGAAACCACGTTGTCCTTCGAGAACCTGTTGTCAATGCCTGTTTTGGTCCTTATTCCCCACCCCTCCCTGCGAATCTTCCACCTGCTTTCCTGTTCCGCCATTTTCCTTGCCTAGCAGGGGATGGCTGGTTTCTGCAGAACATGCATTCATGTCCCTCCCTCCCTGGGCACCTGGGGAGTTGGGGGTCACTTCCTCCCTTTATCTGGGTGGCACTGGCGACCAGCACATGCTGCACACACTGAGAGTTCATCAGCTGAGTCTCTAAGGGGCCTGGCAGCCCCTGAGTCCCCTTCGGGCACACCAGCCACCACACCGGGAGATGCCCACTCCATGTGGAAAAGGCTCAGGCAAACAGGCCTCAGGAGAAGCCACACCTGCCGACACCTTGACCCTGGACTTCCAGCCTCCCCAAGAAAACGAATTTCTATGAGAAAATATATTGTTGTTTAAGGCACCCAGGCTGTGGTCACAGGGGGTCACGCACCTCGCCTGGTCCCTACGGGCCACTGCCTGGGGCGCATCTGAACTAATTTAAGAAGTGGGAGAGTGACAGCACGTCGGAGGGGGACAGTCTTCCAGGGGCAGGCCCACTGATTCACAAGAAATGTGGCCACCAGCGGGAAGGACAGAAAGAATGGAAGTCGGCATGAGAAAGGGAATCCACCAGCCTCCTGGAAGCAGTCAGTGTGGGATGAGTGCGTCACGGGGCCTGGGGGATCGCCGTGCCACCATGGAGGGCAGTGGCTGGTGGTCACAGAGGAACAGTATTTCCCTCCCTTCCAGGCAGAACCGAAGGCCTCAGACATCATTACGAACTCTCTTTTTAAAAACACTTAGCTGTTTATCCATTATAGAACTTCCTGTGACGAGACACTCTGAATTCCCTCTGTGACATAGCAAAGGATTTTAACGCTTCTGGAAACTGTACCCCACCTGGGTACCTGCCTGTGCAGCATCTGGCCCCTGAATCAGACGGCCTCGGGTGATGGGCAAGGCTTGCATTTCTTAACCTCAGGAGGACTGTCAAACATGGCCATGCTCTGCCTTTCTCTGTCAGCTGCGGGAGGAGCTTCTGAGGGTGGCCAGAGGTGACAGTCACGTCCTTTGCTCGGGGCTCTCCCAATGGGCCGAGAGCACAGGGTCCAGACTACAGCCTCTGGTCCTGCCCCCCACGCACCAGCCCGGCTGCGACCGTGAGTGACATCCAGGGGCAAAGGAACACCCCACGGGAAAATGCCTTAGCATCACTATGCATAGAAACATCTGCGCATCTGGGACGCACAGCCCCAGGGACGTGGCCGCTCAAGGCAGTGCGCTGTGGGGCGCGCTGGGGGGCGTGACTGCACACCCGCGGAGACCACACTGGGGAAGGGGCGGGGCTGCTTCTCAAAGGCCGCTCCCAGAGCCTGGCGTTGCGGGGCAGCCACGTCCCCAAAAGATAGACCACGTATCGGGCGCATCTACAAAACACTCAGATCGTGCTTGATCGTGCAACGTGGGCAAGGGTAAAAGCACGTCTTCTTTTGTCCCGTGTGCTTACCTGTTGTACAGGAGGATGTCTGGCTTCCAAATCTGGCCATCTGGGAAGCGCACGGTCTTCACACCCGGGTATTCCGACGTGTTCCACTGTAAATAGTGATCTGTCCAAGACTGACAAACACACACAAGCACGTTGACAGCGCTGGCTTCCGCGCCTACTCATAGCACCTCTGTGAGGTTATTATGTAAGCGCCAAGCCAAAAGGAGATCCAGGCATTTATTGACATAATTCAGTTGCTAGCTATAGCATATAAAGGCCCCGGGAATTAAATGATCCCTTCCTTCCCAAATGACCAGGGATGACATAAAAACTGCATTTTGGATCTCGCTGTCACTGTGACCACGTTCAGAGGGAAGTGAGAAGTTAATTCCGGTCCATCATGTGCCTCCCAGCAGTTCCCCCCTCCCCAAGAGAGACGGGTGTTTTCTAGCCAAGTGAATAAAATGTTTCGCTTTCAAAGTTTTCCATAAGGATGCTTGGTAAAAATAAATTGATTTATTTCCGTTGGAAATATAAGAACCAGGCTGAAAAAAACGCAGACTATTTATTTCCATGAAACACTTTGTGCAGCTGCAGGGAAACGTCCCAGAAACTTCTACAGGGTTTGTTTGGGGGCTTGAAGTCTTATTTTCGGGCGGGAACAGCGCTTCTGATGCCACAACCCCAAAATGCACACGCTTGGCCTTGGTGGGAAAATGCTGAGTCAGGACACAGGGTGCGGGGAAGGACCGGGAAAAATTCATAAACACATGAACACGGAGAGAATCTCCTCCAGGCCGGCCTGAAATTGGATTTTGAGTGACCTTTGCCGGAGGAAGGCCAACGCCTGGGCCCCGCCCACTCCTGCTGTCCTGAGACCTCACCCACCAACCCCACCTGGGCCAATCGCTGTGTAAGGACTGCTCATGGGGGCCGTCCTGAGGCTGCTTTTACGACCAGCCTCATCCGGCCAGGGTCTCCCGGGCCTGGCAGGTGTGGACTCAGTAGCCCTCACAAGCAGGGCAGGCCCCTGAGGGCCACGTGTGCTCTGGAGCTCAGACTTTCTCAGATTTAGAAAGTTAGGGGAGCCCTGGCTGCTGTGGCTCAGTGGATTGAGCGCTGGCCTGTGAACCAAAGGGTCACCAGTTCGATTCCCAGTCAGGGCACATGCCTGGATTGCAGGCCAGGTCCCCATTTGGGGGCATGTGCAAGAGGCAACCAATCGATGTATCTTTCATATATCGATGATTCTCTTTTCTTTCTCTCTCCCTTCCCCTCTCTCTAAAAAAATAAATAAAATCTTTAAAAGAATGATAGAAAGTTAGGTGACACCACCTGCCCAGCAGGGACCTGGGCGACTCGTCATAAGCAAACTCATCACTCTCTCGGCAGCAAAGCATGCGTGTTTGTACTAAGTGAGACCCAGAACATCCCCATCACACACCAATTTCAGTTTGATCGCAGAGTCAAGCACTGAGATGCACAGTCACAAGAAAACAGCAAAGGAGGGGAAATGTCACTACTCAGAGCTGTCGAGCTTGGGGAACGTGCCCCTAGAGTCAGTGCAGTGGGGTGCAAGGGCCTGTCCCCGAGGCCCCTGTGGCCCCCGGGGAGGGTGGGACAGCATCAGAATGGAGGTCCCAGTTCTGGGGCTACCTGACCAGACAAGAGGGGACAGCCAGGTGAGTTGTGTCACTTTACAGCCACGCACCTTCTCGAATGAGGATGTGTCGATGTCTGGTGTGCTGAAGTGTCACCTGGGCACCTGGACAGAGGCTCACCTGGTTGATGTCTCTAGTCAGAGGTGGGTGGCTGGGGGAGGGGAGGCTGGCACCCAGAAGGGCCAGTCTTGTTCAAGTAGTCTCGCAGGAACGCCCGGGTGCCAGTCGTGCTGTGTCTGGAGTGGCCTGCTCTGTCCCAGCACCGAGGGCCCAGCCCACCCATTTCTCTCTCCCTTTCCTCAGCATGAGCCCCTCCTTGCCCCACACCTGCGACCCCTTTTCCTGATCTCCTGTCTCACCCCAGAGTGCCGCTCTACATTGCTAACTGGTTATCCCAGAGTCCATCCTTGTCCCCACCACCTCCGTGCTGACCTGGGCCCTAAGGCCCCCAGAAAGTGAGGACAGGTGGTTCCGATAGCCCCTCATCTGACCTGCAGGGTGCCCCCCAGCAGGTTCACATGTCCTGCCTCCCCTCCGCCCCTGCTCAGTGGCACGCGCCTGTGGGCCCGAATCTGGCCATATTGCTTGCTCGGTCCCGCGGGTGACCTTGATCACCCCGATGCAGGATATCAGCCTGATTGCCACTCCTGTTGACCAGAGCAGATGTGGGCACGTGGACCCTGAGAGGGGACGGTGGGGAACTTTGAACTTGAACTTAGGTGGACGGAAGTGGGAGTGTGGGTAGCCAGGGCGCCCCTATTTGCAGCTGGCACTGAAGTGGGGGCAGCCGTGAGGGACTGAGCCCTCAATTGCTGGGACCCAACACTCTCCAGGGAGACAGTGTCAGAGCAGAGTCACATGGATGGACCCCCAAGCGGGAAATCAGAGAATGGGTTGGTGCTACGGAAGACACCATGCATTTGCTGTTGAAACCTATGTCCATATGTACGTTCTGATCTGTCTCCCGGTGAATGTTGTGATGAGGAGGGGCCTCCTGCTTCTGCCCGCCCCCCGAACTTTGTCTTCTCTCAGTATGTGACAGAGTGATGGAAACGTCACCCTTGACTGCGGGCTGCTAGCGTGGCCCTAAGCTCACTTATCTCCAAGCACAATGGGTAAAGCGATCATTCAGAAAGCAACCAGGAAACTTTAGAAAGCAACACGATTGACGATCTAATGCTACAGTATGAATGCTACTGGGCACATTATCAGGATGAGGAGGTGAAAAGTAGGGAATAGCGCATTTTGCCGTGTAGATTGTGCACCCACAGTTTTTGTGCATATAATACACGGGGTTACTTACCCAGCACACATAACCATTATACCCATGTATAACACGCACCCTTATTTTTCTCTCAAAAATTTGGTGGAAAAGTGTGCATTATATGCAGCAAAATACAGTCGTAGAAGAAGGGTTGCAAACCTAGAGCCAGAAGAGTGGTTGAAATTTCAAACCAAGAGAAGACAGATTATTTTATTTTATTTTTTTACAGGATGCCTGCGGCTCTGTGGGTGGCTCAGCTGCCTCTGCCGTTTGGTCTCACAGATTAAATCAGATTGCGTCTGACAGGCTTCGGAAACAATAGAACTGATCCGCAGAGAAAACCCACCACTCGCTTCCTCCCAGAACTATGAAGAGGCGAGTAGGGAGAGCAGCTGCTTTCTCCCCCTTCAGGCGGAGCGACCAGAAAGTCGGGCAGAGTCAAGGGCAAGGGCAAGGATGGCAAACAAAATCAATAAACAGAGAATTTATGGTATTTCATTTTTTTTACCCTTCTGCCTCTTCTATTTTGAATGTATAGAAAAGTCTAGCACGTGCAGAATGCTGATGTGAGATACGTCGGGGAGATTATGCAGATTTAGACTCCCCACAGAACAGGAATGCGGTGGCATGAAACTCCGTGGGCCCAGTTTCCTGGACTCTCCGTGCCCGTCCTGGCCACAAGGCCACCCTCCCTGGAGACCCCGGCCCACTAGCCTTCCGTATGGAGTTGTTCTTGTATCTGTGCATGAGCCACGCTGGCTGCGGTGGCTGGTCCCTAGGGACAGAACTTGAAGAGCAGGGACCAAGTGGCAGCTGTCTTGTCAATGGTCCCGGGGCAGCTTCCAAGGCTGCTCTGGTGATGTCTGAGTCCCCCGTGTCCAGGCTGCGGCCGCAGTGGACAGGACACAGCTTTCCAGGTGGCAATACCGAGGTTTGGATTAGGTGACTGTTAAAGTCCCTTCTAAACCCCAGGCAGTTGCAATTCCTTCAAACTGAGCCAGGAGTCGGTGTCACAGTGGCCACAAGAGGTGCAAGGGCGGCTTCCCAGGTGAATGTGTCACACGTGCCCTAAAGGCACCTGGCATAAGGTCCTTATGGTGGGCACCTGGGAACAGGCGCTAGTGAGCGATGCCACACCTAGAAACACCATCGCTGTGAACCCCACTGCCCGCTCCACCTCTCCTGGCCCCTTCAGGAAGTTACTGGACATCTAACCTTCCTTTAGGTTGTAAATGACACAGCCTGCCTGCAAAACGGCTTGGAAGGAGAAACCGGGTTTCATCCACTCTTCAGTCCCCTCACGTGATCTACGGCTACGCCTCCCAAGCAGGTGCTCAGAAAGATGAGTGGAATAAATACATGAGATTAAAGAGGCGAGTTCTGAAACAGTTGAAGCGGGGGATGCTTCTGCAAGTACAAGACCTAATTAGACCGAAGCTGCGCTCGGAAGAGATTTATAGGTCTCTGGTGGATCTTCTGAAACAAGGATGTTTATTTATGGAGCAGCTGAGCTCGAAACAGTACGTGATAACGTGGTTATAGTTTTCTCCTAGAAATCAACACCCTTCCAAAAAAATTGCCAAACCTTCGTGTTGCTGAAGAGCAGCTACTTCCTGAGGACTGAGAAATATAGACGCTGGGTCGGGGTGGGGGGGGTGGGTTGGGCAGGCCTGGCCATGACCCTATATGCCATGAGCACATGGCACGTCTCTCAATGTCAACATCAGCTCCGTAGTTTGGAGGGGACAGGAAATGTTTAGCTTTGTATGAGTAGGAAGGGTTTGCCTTGCCCCGACCCCCAGAATTCCTAGGGCTTTATCTTATACTTGAGGGGTCAAATATTATTCGGGGTGGCCTTTATTTTGTATCACAATGTCTTAGCCCCTCCCCGGTTCACCTCCAGTTTTCTGTTTCATTCCCTTGTCTCACAGAAGGTGTTCAGGGTCTGCAGCGGCTCGGAGTGCGCGAGAGCGCAGAGCACTCCTTCCGGTGGGGGAGGGGCACTCGGAGCCCACCGACAAGTAAATGATTAAAATGTTGTCACACGGTGTCGAGTGTTTTGGAGACAAAAGTGAGCAGGGGTGCTGTGGGTTGCATGTCTGTCTCCCCGCGAAATCTCCGTGTTGAAACCCACTGTGATGGGATTGGAGGCGGGGCCTATGGGAGCAGATAGAACGCGAGGGTGGCGCCCCGTGAAAGAGATTCTTGCCCTTTTAAGAAGAGGCCACGGAACTTGCTCACTTTTCCCACCATGGGAGGCCACTCACTTTTCCCACCATGGGAGGCCACCGAGGAACGGTGCCTATCTGACCATGACCTTGGACCTCCAGCGCCCAAAACCATGAGAAGTAAAGGTCTGTTGTTGATAAGCCACCCAGTGAAGGGCATTTTGTTCCAGCAGCCAAAGCCGACTAAGGTAAGGAGAACAGAATGAGCTGGCGGCGAGCAGGGAGGGTTTCGGGCAGTGGGTAGGAGCTGAGGGAGGACCTGACTGAGCAGCGATCTCTAGGAAGAGACTGTAGAAAACAGTGAGGGAGGAAAGCGAGTGGTTCTTGGAGGAGGAGCCTTCCGGACAGGGCGGGGAGGGGCAGGAGCCGTGAGGGGAGCATGCGCGTGGGCGAGGCGCTCGGGACGTCAGGAGGGAGGTGCTGGAGAGGCAGCAGGGCCTGCGCAGGCCAGAGCCACTTGAAGGCCTTCATCTCCAATGCCTCAGAGTGAGCCTGGAGCCCCTGGAGGGCTGAGCCTCCATCTTCTCTCACTAGGATCGCACTGACGGCTCCGTGGAGAAGAGACGCCGCCGGGTGGGGGGGGGGGGGCAACCCAGAAGCCGGGCTCAGAGGCTCTGAGACAGCGGAGATGAGAGCAAATGCTGGCTTAGACGGGGTGGATGCAACAAGGTGAAGCTCAGTGTTTGTCCCCTGGATCTGTTTTGAAGATGGAGCTGCTGGAATTTAATGGCAGATCGGATGGGAGGAAAAAGATAAGAGCCATGGGTGGCCCTGAGGCTTTTGGTCTGAGCCAAAGAATGCGTGGAGTCCCCAATCATCCTGACAGAGAGGGCCGCAGGGGGGCAGGTGTGCCAGCTGGAGTTTAGCAGCCTTGCGGGCACAGCGGGGAGGCGCCGGAGGGCATCACCTCACAGGTGTGTCTTCCAGCCAGGAGCGTGGGTCCTCCAGCGCCCTGAGGGATGAGTGGCTGGAAGGAGACAAGGAGACAGCAGACGCACGCTGTCGCTCTAATTCACTGGGAGTGGCCAGTGAGTTAGGAGGAAAACCTAACGGACAGGTGTCTGCACACCAAGTGAAGAAGGATTTCAAGGAGCGGAAAACAGTCAGCTCCGCCACGCGCTCCTGACAAGTTCAGGAAGGTAAAAGGGAAAACCAATCCCTGGAAGGCCCAGAAAGCCCAGAACAGTGGGGTTCTACCCCAAGGCGGAGTTAGGCAGGGCAGGAATTGGCGGCAAGGAGCACTAGGTATCAGCAGGCAGGGTGGTGTAGTTCTGCTTCCTGACAGAGGTGGAGCTGCTGAGCTGAAGGCATTCCTGGCAATGCACGACTGGGGATTTGTGCATTGCATTGTATGTGGATTTACCCTTGAAAGAAAAAAATATCTATATAAACTCTAAGATCTGCATGAAATTCATGGGTGAAAGGGCACTGATGTTCGCTCTTCTACTTGAACTGCACTTAAAAACAGGCTAGATCAATAGAAAGATGGATAGCTGTCTAGACATGCGATAAGGTCAGCATAGTAAAATGCTAAATAACTATAGAGCCCAGGAGGCTGGTGTTCGGGTACTCACTGGAAGTTCAACTTTTCAGCGTGTTTGAAGATTCTCATTAAAAACTTGTGGAAAAAAAACTACTAAGAGCATTTAGTAACCCGAGGGTCAGTGGTTGGCTCACCCAGAGCCAGAGAAGGGTGGTTTCCTGAGGATGCAAGGGGACAGGATGGGGGGTTTGGGGGACATTGCTTGGAGGGACCTATAAGGAGAGGGGGAGACCAGGGAGTCTCTGGGGGGCCTGGGGGCCACACTGCAATGTGTCTGTCTGCTAAGCAGAAGGACCCACACACCTTAGGATGATGAGAGAGGCAACAGAGATGCCATCTACCGCAAGGCTCTCTGCAGAGGCTGGGAGGTGGGACCTCGTCCCGGGAGCACAGGCCCTGCACCCAGGGCTCGAGGAGGGAGGCGCCAGTGGGTGGGCACAGGTATGAGGGTGGGGCCCGCTTGCTGAGGAGTGCTGTTTTCAATCCTTCGGGGGAAAATGCTCAGAGATTTCTGCTTCGCTCACCACAGGCAGGCTGTGCGAGGGGCCTCACGCACAGCTAAGCGTGCCCCGGGACACACAGCAGTGTATTCATTTTCCTCACATCAACTCCCACTCACATTGCCGCTAAAACTCGCGTGCCCGAGAAGGCCCCCGGGAACCCCTTTGCCTGGGTGCCTGCCTCTCCCACTTCCCTGAGCTCTGCTCTCACCACCTGACATGATCCAAGATCCAAAGGGTCAGCTTAGAGCACTGTGTGGATGATGCTAAAACCTGGGCGATAAACACTCTCAAAGATCAGGTGTGTTTTAATTCTTTGCTTTCAACACCATTAAAGGGAAAACTCATCACGTTGTCAGCTGGTGGTGCACCTTGAGGAAAACTACGGCGTGTAATATTTGACCTGTTGTGTGGAAGAAGCTCGAGGAATTGAACAACACCCCTGTGACAAAGTGTCTGTCATTCTGAACTGTCTATACATATCACTGCATCTGCTTTTAAAAGTGATACAGTGGGTGGAGTCTGTATGGATGTCTCACTTCTAGTAATAAAAAACAGCCATCCATAAATATGTAAATGAGCTGAGAACAAAGTTTCATCCTTGGTAAGGCAATGAATTTCCAATTCTTTGTTTAATAATTGCTTAATAAAATTTGTAATTAGTGTCACCTCGATGAATTTTGTACGGAAATTCATGATCCTAAATTAATCCTGAAGAGAAATTTTTCGTAATTATTTTTTGAAGGAATACTTTTATGCAAATATTTACATTTGAGAGAACCAAGACAGGGTGAGTAATAAAAGACTTTCCAACACAACATCCTATCGCAGTAGGATAAAATTTGGCATGCAAAGTGGAATAGAACAGCACAATGACAAAAAGACACCACGTAAGCTATCTGACCGCTCAAGAACGGCTTGTTTGTGGTTTTGAGTGACTGCTATGGATATCAAATTATGTGCTACTTAGATTCCATTCAATACAGAGCCTAACCATCTTATTTTTAAATCTCGATATTTACAATTTGATGGAAGTGGAAGCATTTCCAACTAATCCATTTTAGGTTGGAATTTTAGATGTCACACCAAAAACCCATGCGTGGAAGAATGTAGCCCTTCAAAATCTCGTGGGGGTCATGGGCGCAGGGAGTGAGGAGAGCTCTGGGTTCAAGTACGTCCATGGGGGAGGGGGCGTGTAGAGTGAGGCGGGCACTCCCGAGTCCTGGGGACCAGTGACGACGCAGGTGTGGGCACCTCCATGCGAACCTAAATCGTATGACTTGTCTTGCATGAAGTGCTTTTGAAATGTTCCTAGGTCACCCCGTCACGAACCGCAGGCCTGCCTGGAGCCTTTCGGGAACGCAGTGTGCTCCCGAAGCACACTGGGACTTCACTGTCCGCACATGCGCAGTCAGGGACCACAGCCAGTCCGGGCTATTCTCCTGGGTTTGCTGCTTTCCCTACTATTCACACACTAGCACCCCAGAAGCAAGCGCGGGGACATCTGTGGGCGGCGACGGCCGTGGTCTCAACTTACCATCTGCAGCCAAACGTTGGTGGTTAGAACTTGGTTCTTCTCGTCCTTGAAAAGAAAAAGAAAAGAGCGGTAACTGGGGTGCGTTCGGTTTGAGACTGCCTGGACATGTAGGAATAACAGTGCACCAAGCCCTCCCAAGCATCCTTGAGTAGCGTCGTATCCAGAGTGAAGCTTTTCTCTGCATTCTGAGGTCATACACGTTTATGATACAGCACTTACAAAAGGCTGGAAAGCATAAAATGGAAAATTAAAGCCCTGCCACCGCACCATCTTTTATACTGTAAAAAATTAAATCGGGTGCAAAGTCCCATTTTTTGAAGCCAAGTGTATTACCAGGATGTATAGAGTTTAAAAGGAATATAAATATTTTACGATGCCCTCCCCAGGGTCGGATATTGAGCTGTGACCGCTGCTGCCCCAAGGGCTGTGTGAGCCACGTTTGTCCTGGTCCCTGGGGACCTGCCTTCTTCCCTCTCATCTTTTATCTCCCAGGCAGCATGTGTGGCCCTTGTCCCACACCTGGGAGGCAAACCCTGCCCAGGTGAGCGAACTAAGGGTCAGAAAGGAGACATGGGTCAGGCCCCTCTTCCGACGTTTCCAACTGCCTGTGCGTGTGGCGGAAGGGCACCCACCAGTGTACCCACTATGGCTTTGCCCCAGCACAGGGCATCTGAAAAAGATACTCCACACCAATTGGCCTTGCCACACGGGATGGCGCCTCGTGGCCGGCCAAGTCCATGGCCGAGCAAAAGCCAGCACCAGCGGAGACAGACGAGCAAGTTTCCCGCCACAGCGAGACTGGGAGCACGTCCTGCAGTATTTATTGCTCAGTTCCTCCCTGAAGGGCTCTGCAAATTAGCAATCTCCACCCTCTGCAGGAGAAAGTGCTGATGAGTGATCCCGGGCAGACAGGCCCAGGGGCTGAGACCGTGAACCCTTCCAACAGGAAGTGCCTGGCACGGTCCGGTCCACCGGGGGCGCTCACAGACGCAGTGCAGCGCCACGGCAGAAAGAACGCGGCATCTGAGGGGGCGCGGCTAGGCGACAGGGATGCAAATGAGAAATGGATGTGGCTTCCCATTAAAATAAAAATGTGCTGGCTGTGTAAGGAGCTGGCAGAGACTTGGACGCCTCAGTGCCCCTGCCCCAGCTGCTCACACCCTGGGCACCTTTGAGAGGTGAGATTTGGGGGGTCCTGGGGAGAGTATGAATCCTGCAGAGAGGCTAGGCAGCATGTGGAGGGACAGGGAATGAAGCCCCGGGGAATCCCAGGTCAGGGGCTGTGTCTAGAAGAAGCTGTCAATTTAATTACAGAAAAGAAAAAAAATCCCATTTTGCAAAATAACACATGCCAAGGTTTTCGATGGAAAAAGCTGTGGAGATAACCTTTCTCCATTCTCTACTGAGCAAATGACCCTCACGGATCCATGCGCTTGAATGGCAGAGTTCTCTCAGACCAGCCCCATCTCCAATATTAACTAGAAAGCACCGAGGCTCTGTTTTAGGACGTGCATCTGTTGCCGCGATTTATTAAGGAGTTGTTGTTTTTAATGGACTTAAAATTAGCCACCGTGTTCCACCAAGGTGGCTCATTTTCTTTTAATTGCATTGGTATCTTCATTTCTCCGAGAAAGGCTTCTGTGGTTTGGGACTTCGATTCCTACCAATCTAATTAAAAGGCTTTCTTCTTTCCAGCATCTCATGGAAACCTCATTAGAGCGAGACGGGGTTTCTGCGGAGCGCGGCGGCAAGGGACCCGGTGCGGCACTGCGAACTGTAATCAACACAAGGCCGCAGGCAGCCACCGTCTGAGCGTGTCTCGGTGTCAGGTAGGGGAGACTCGGGAGGATGCGCAGGCAGGAGGAGCAGAGGGGCTGCCGTGTGCGGAACCAGCGTGGGCGTCGTCCCGGCCTGCGTCCCCGTCCTTCCCTCCCCCTCCAGGGCTGCCCCACCACGGGGGTGTCACACTCCGTCCTTCCCACCCCCATGGCAGTGTCCCCTCCCCCTCAATTTCTTATGTTGAAACCTACCCCCCACTGTGAGGGTTTAGGAGACAAGGCCTTTGAGAAATGCTTGAGTCAGGGGTGCAGCCCCCAGAGCGGGGATTAGCGTCCTTATCAAAGGGACCCAGACCGCCCCTCGCTCCTCCCACCAGGTGACCAGCCAGTGAGCAGACAGACCGCTGTCCCTGAACCCAGAAGCAGGTCCTCGCCGATGCCACACCTGCCAGCCCCTTGGTCTCGGACGTGCAAGCTCCAGATGTGAGAGTGACGTGTCCCGCTTCGGGGCTGTGTTGGCGGAATAGTCAGTGCAGCAGCCTGAGCTGACGGAGCCCCTGCGCACAGTCTGACCTTACTCAGCTCCAGAAGGGGGCGCTCTGCCCTCCACCCGCACAGCTCGGGCAGTCGTGTCTAAGGGCCCCAGGGCAACACGCAAGCCCTTTCCATAAGCCATAGCCCCGCCAGCTGTTCATTCATTTATTCACTCACTCACTCACTCACTCACTCACTCACTCACTCAATGAATGTTTAGGGAGCACTTCCTCTTTGAGGCATTAGGCCACCATGACAGGTACCGTGGGAACCAAATAGGTCCTGCTCCTGAGCTTATGGGGGCCGGGGAAGAATTACACAATTCAACAGTTATACACTAGGATCTCAAACAGTGGACACAGAGTACGGGAACAGGGCACCTTTGGAGGAGGTGACAGACAGACAGGCTGTGCCCAGAAGGACCAGGGGCAGGGTCTTCAGGATGAGCCTTAGCTCCCATGCCCCGTGACCCTGAAACCTGAAAGGCTGCGGTCCTCACACCCACCATGCCTGCCACACATCCTTAGCGACCTCCTGCTGACCTTGCCTCCGGGCCGCCCTGCCCCACACCCCGCTCCCTTCCTTCCTTCCTCCAGCTCAGGGCCAGGGCGAGGCAGGAGGCACTGGGTGGGGGGCTGCCTCCTGACTCCCCAGGGTCCCTGGCAGGGCTTTGAGCCGCTGAACCGGGAGCAGGAGGGGAGGCCCGGGGGAGGTGGCGCTCAGTGTGACGTGCAGAAGGTGGGTCCTGCCCAACAACAGTCCCACCCGCTTCAGAAAGGACCTGATGACCAGCACTGGGGCTGTCAACACACAGGACAGCCACCTGCCCCACTGAAGCTGCAGCCCAGGTGACTAAGTGTCCCCAATGTCTGCCTGCACTGGGGCTCCCACACCAGAGTGCCCACAGCCACCCTTGGCCCCCTGCCCTTCCTTCCTGCACCCTCAGCACCCACTGTGCCCTGCTTCCTGAGTGAGTCTTCTGCAAGGGGCCCTGAGACATGAGTTCAGCTCTGCGTTTGACCATGGAGCCTCAGGGTTTGCATGTCTCTGCACACACGGAAGCGAGGGGGAAGCCGAGGACCACGCCTTTGCTTTAGGAAGATGGCAGATGGTTCTGAAGTTCCAGATGTCCCTCCAACCACAGGCAGAAGGCAGTTCATGGAGGGGTCCCCTCCCACCCCCACTGCCCAGAGTCTGCTTAGGGATAAAATCCGGCTCCTTGCCCAGGAGGGAAGCTCCCTTCTCTCTCCTCCAATTAACCTCTGCCGGCTCCAAAGCCGCCAGCCTCATGGGCTGCACTTGAGCTTGTCTGAAATCCTGAAGCAGCTGATGGAGTCGGATTTAATAGCTTCTTCCCTCACAAGATGGATGACACGCTGGGCAAACGCTGGCGAACTTTCCAACCCCAGCCGAAAGTACGGAATAAATAACCGCCAGGCGGGCCTCCTGAGCAGCAGGATCCGCCAAGCGGGCTTCAGTGACTCCAGGCCCTCAGGCCACTGCCTGGCCATTCCTGCCCTGTCTCATCCCAGGAGGGCAGCACGGGGCGGAGCCCAGGCTGGCGGAAGACCCTCCAGCCCTGTCCCAGCTCCTCGGTCCTCAGGTCCTCAGTTTCTGTGCATTTCGGTTTTCCCAGAAACAGGGAGAGAGTAGCTTTCCCAACCTCCTTCTGGAGTGGGGGAGGTGGAGGCCAGCGGCTGGCCCTGTGTGGTCACACACACGCACACATACAGACACGTACATGTGCGCACACAGCTCTCCCGCAAGACCCATCCCCCTTCCTGTCCCTGGGACCACACAGGAGGGGGCAGGGCCCGTGTGCCAGGGAATCACAGGGGGCCAGAGTGGCGAAACGCCCCCAAAGTCAACCAGCCTGATTCCTCATGTTTGTTTTTGAACCTGAGCACTTCAGCGTGTTACTGAGCCTTAAAAAAAAAGAAGGAAACTCAGTGATTTGTGGCAGCACGGATACACCTGGAGGACTCCGTGTAAGGGACATAAGCCAGACACAGAAAGACAAATATGTGTGATTCCAGGAGTCCGAGCCATCTGAAGTAACCCAGGTCGTAGGAGCAGAGAGGAGGATGGGCATGGCCAGCATGGGGAGGGGGGAACGGGAGGCGTCAGTCCGAGGGTGGGGAGTTCCAGTTCTGGAAGATGAATGGAGACCTTCCGTGCAGCAAGGAGATGACAGTCGCTACCTTTAAAATTTTCTAAGAGGGGAGAGCTTAGGTTAAGTGTTCTTTTCACGGAAATAATAATGATAATAATGATGTAAAATAAATAAAGACGGCAGGGGAAACTTTGGGAGGCGGGGGCTACGTTTACGGCCTAGCTTGTGGTGAGGGTTTTGCAGGTGGATCCCATTTCCAAACTCACGAGACTCATTAAATATGTATTGCTTTCTGTACATCCACCCTGTCTCAATCAAGTGGCTTTTTAAAAAATTACACTTGGATTTAAGTAGCTTTTGAAAAATCAGTCTCCTGGGACACGCATGTATCGGCTTTCAAGTACAAGTCCAATCATGCATAATGGGCTGTCTTGCATTTTTACGCCATTAGACTTTCAGAAGTTATAAGGCAGCACTATGGCACCCTATTTTGCAAAGCTCCAATGCTTCTTCTCTGCTTTTATGGAGATGTTGAGGAAAAAAACCACAGATAACAATAGATCTCACTGTGTCTACATTCTTGTTTGCACAGAAAATAGCTGGGTAATATGACTTCCCATTTGCATGGCGCTCTGTGGGTTATAACAAGAATTACTTCTCCCATCTCATTTACTCTTTCCACCGATCGTATCTCTGTCCCAGTTCTGCAGAATAATAAGTTCCGAGTCTGATTTTCCCTGAGTCAGCGAGATATCCAATCTGACCAAAAAATTCATATCCAGAACAGGAAACAAACTCCGACCAATCAATAAGGCGAAGGCAGGCAATCCAACAGAAAAAAATGGGCGAAAGATGAACGATTACGTGCTTACCACCACCGAGGATGTCAGTCAGTGATAATCCGAGAGTAACAGGGCTCGCCTTTCAATAGAGCACATTTTTCTGACGGTTGCGCGCACACAGCCAGCAATCCGTAGTGCCATCACTCTCATTCAGTAACGGGAACCCTGAGCGAGCTCCACATGGAACCCTACGTGTCTCTGCTGCAGCGAGCGTACACCACCTTCATCATCAGGACCGTAGGGGGCGGCTTAAAGACAGTGGTGAAACCAGCCGAGCTCCCATCCCTGGGTCACCCGGCAACCCCTGACCGATCCAACTCCACACCGGTGCGTGAGCCACCAGCCCACGCTGCGCCCAACGCCGCAACAGCGACCCCTTTGGTGATGACCACAGGAAATGGTGCCCTTTGCTGTGTGTATAGCACAGAAGTTCTCAAACGATAGCCCGGGACCGGAGCTTCCAAGTTACCAAGACATTTTGCGTCCTGGTAAGAAGTCACGAGTCTCTTTCAAGAGACCCCTTACGGGCATTTGGTGGGGCTTTGTGAGACCACAGGATGCATGGTGACAGGAGCAGAGTAGATACAGACGCAGATAAGAAAACCCAGCTGACTTCTATGCAGCTGAGCACTAAAGAGATTTGCAAAAATATACAATAATGCCACCCTTCTCAGGAAGTGTGCTCTGCTTGGGGGAATGGAGTTATTTTTCATACAATATTATATATGTTAACATAACATGAGCTTGTTATCACTGTAAATAACTTACAGTCCTATGCTCTGCTACTCAGGAGCTGTGGACTCGGGGCCATCGAGCTTCTCTGAGACTCATGTATGAAAACAGGGTGTTCGCCATTGCTCCAGAACGATACCAGGATTACATGGGTAAGACAATGAAACGTGTCTAATACCCTGGCTGGATGGCTCATTTGGTTGGAGCACTGTCCCATACACCGTCAGGTTGTGGGTTCGATTCCCACTCAGGGCACATGCCTGGGTTGTGAGTTCAATCCCCGGTCGGGGCACATACAGGAAGCAACCAATTGATGTCTCTCTCTCACATTGGTGTTTCTCTTTCCCTCTCTCTTTCTCTCTCTCTGCCCACCCCTTTCTCTCTCTCTAAAATCAATAAAGGTATCCTTGGGTGAAGCTTAAAATTTTTTTAAGTGCCTAAAACGTAGTAAACTTCTCCACCTTTTAATTTTCAGAGACAAGTTCCTCCAATACAAAATAAAAAATCAAAAGACTTGGAGAGTTGGCCCACATGGGAGACTTCGCTCCCCTCCAACGGCGGGTCTTTAGACGTCACCCATAATAGCACTGCTTTCGTGCTCACTGAAACCCAGCTCTAGAAGGTAAACGTTTAGACGTCCACATTTTATGTTCTTAGGGAGTCAGTGGTGATTCTGTGACGTATGATGTGCAAATGCGAATCCTTTCCAAAAGACCCTGTGACCCCGACGTCCTTCAAGCTCCAGAAGCTGCCCTCTGTCCTGCAGCTGTCCACCTTGGAGGAGAGCTTCGCGGAGGGATTTCGCTCTTTCCCTCCGAAGGTTCTCGAACAAAGCTGAACTGTTTAGAGATAGATACATATTTCTACCAGTGCTTTAAGCACCAACACAAGAAGAAATGTATTCTGCTCAGACCCTTTAAAACCCAGTACCCTGAACAGCCTGGCGCTACATATAGATGCTGCTCCTAAGAACACCTCTGAGGCACGGACTATGGTCCTTAAAAACGTCTGCTTCTAGAACTGTCCAAAGTGATCATGGGCTCTTGTCTTCTCTGTGTGTTTTTTTTTTAAGATTTTATTTTTATGGCCCTGGCTGGTGTAGCTCAGTGGATTGAGCGCGGGCTGCGAACCAGGCATCGCAGGTTCGATTCCCAGTCAGGGCACATGCCTAGGTTGCAGGCCATGTCCCCCAGCAACCGCACATTGATGTTTCTCTCTCTCTCTCCCTCACTTCCCTCTCTAAAAATAAATAAATAAAATCTTAAAAAAAAAGATTTTATTTTTATTTATTTTTAGGGAGAGGGGAAGGGAGGGAGAAAGATTGAGAAACATTGATTGCTTGCCTCTCACACTCACCCCAACCAGTGACAGAACCTGCAATCCAGGCAGGTGCCCTGACTGGGATCGAACCGGCAACCTTTTGTTTTACAGGATGATGCCCAACCCACTGAGCCACATTGATCAGAGCTCCTCTGTTTTTATACTGAAGCTAACCCTCTACATTTCTAGAATACTTGAGGAATTTTAAAAACTTAGGCCACACCTTTTTATTTCCTCTGCAGGCCACCTTTTGCATAATCCCGGGGGGGGGGGGGATATGCCATGACACATGGTGGCACTCGGCCCTTCCGGCTGGCTGCTTTGGGGAGTTTCCGTGACAGGTGACAAGGAGCGGGTGTGTCTCTGAGCTGAGAGCCTCCACCTGGGCAATGCTAACTTTTTTTTTTTTGCCTTTTAAAACTCACTGCCCAGGGCCACACTGGAGGGCCCAAGGCCCAGGGCCCAGTTGCCCCAGCCACTCCAGTGTGTGAAGGTACAAGAGGATGCCCCAGGGGATGACAGGAAGTGACTGCCCACCCCACCCCCACCTTGACCTTGTTTGTAGCCTTTTGAGTGGCGCCCACCTCTGGCACCTCCCCATTCTCCACAGAGACCGGAAGGGGTTCAAGAGTGCACTTGGACCTGGACCTGAGAGGTCCTACCATTTCCGGAAGGGGGCGGGCCTCCCTTCCTCCCCCTGAATGACACGTTTGGAAGAAGGACGCCTGAGAAGTGGATAGTGAAAGTGACACCTGACAGAGAGGGGACCCACCTGGAGTTGGCAGAGCTGGCAAGCAGGGGGCGTGGGGGTGATGGGGGCAGAGGGGTTGTGGAGCACAGGAGAGAGGGAGCGAGAGGCTCAGATCACTGCGCGTGAAGCAGGAATCAACGTTTGTCTAAGCTCTCCCTGAACGGGAACCGTAAATCCTCTTTATGCCTAAGCCGTCGTCCTTGCTGCTTCTGTGTCCAAGCACTTCCTTCACGGTTTACATCCCATGGGGCGCACAAGTCACATCTGTCTGGACCCAACGCAACGCCCTGTGCCCGGCCGGACGCCCCCAAGTGCCTGAGTTACAGACAGGCGTGGGTCTTCAGCACCAGCCTTTTCCCATGAACTCTGTCGGGAAACCGGCTGCGGGATGTCCTGTCAACACCGAGGTCACCTGGCTAGTGTGGCTCGAGTGTAGCGCCGTCCTGCAAACCGAAAGGTCATGGGTTCAATTCCAGGTCAGGGCACAGGCCTGGGTTATGGGTTTGATCCCCCGTTGGGATGCATAAGATCCCTGGTCTGGGTGCTTACAGGAGGCCACGGATGGATGCTTCTCTCTCTCTCTCTCTTTCTCCCCCTTCCTCTCTCTCTAAAACAAATCACAAACATATCCTCGAGTGAGGACTTGAAAAAATGAAAATAGCAAATGCAAAGTGGGAAAAGGAGGAGAGGAAGGCAGGCAGATAGATGCAACTAAAATGCGAAGCAGAGTCTGGAAAAACTCCCGCCCAGGACGGGCATGCCTCTCCTGAGCTCCTCAGGCTCTGAGACTGTGGAAAGCTTTGGATCGAATTAAGTGTGGTTTCAAAGACCAGACTGAAATAATCCAATGAAATGAAAGGGCGACTGCAGAGCTAAATAAGCAAACTTAATCAAAACAGCACTACTCTGGGGCTAATCAATTGCATGCAGGAAGGAACAAAACAGACTCAGCTGAAAATTGAGTCACTGGGCGGAAGGCAGGGCATGAGATAATCAGAGGCCGTGCAGGGGAAACACACAGAGAGATTAAGTCAATTAGGGAAGAGGCTGGGGACAGGGGTGAGGCCCGGAGGGCATGGCCAGGGCTGGAACGGAGACCTTATGGGGAAACGGTCGGTGCGCAGGACGGCACACAGAAGACCTGCTTCTGGTCTCTAGCAGAACAGCAGACTGCACGGTCAAAACACCAGCCCGCTCCCAAACATCCAGACTTGCTGGAGGAAGCCAAACTAGTGTCTTCTTTTTTTTTTTTAAGGTTTCGATTGCAGTTGACTTTCAATAGTATTCTGTATTAGTTTCAGTAGTATAGCGAAGTAGTTAGAAAATAGGGGAGTATACCCAAAGAAACCTGAAACACTCATGGGAAAGAACATAAGCACCCCTCCGTTCATTGCAGCGGTATTTACAATCGCCAAAATCTGGAAGCCCCCCAAGTGCCCATCAGTAGATGAGTGGAGAAAAAAGCTGTGTGGTATGTTTATACAGCGGAATACTACTCGGCTGTGCAAAAGAAACAAAGGTCTTTTAAAATGCAAACCTAATCCCACAAGAAAATAAGAGAAATCCTCAAAAGCAAACAAACAAAAAAAGAGAGGAAACTAAAAAAAAATACTGTTCGTTGCCATTGGCAGAGCCATGGGGTGGGCGACCGGTGGCCAGTCACGTTCACAAGGAGCGTGGGCAGTGTGTCCGGGGGACTGAATAGAAGACTCTGACCCCACAGGAGGAAGAGGCTGAACCAGCCCCCACACTACACATCCATCCACCTGTCACGGGGATCTTAAAGGGCCAACTGCCGCCAGGAAACAAAGCTTGTCTCAGTCTGGCTGGCAGTGGATAAAAAGCGGTAGACTGGTAATTCCAATAAAAAAGTACAGGTCTTTCTTGTGGTGGACAGTTGAAATGTAAACAAACCACCAGGCCTGGAAATCTTCAAGCCGGGAACATAGCAACAAAGCTCTCCAGATACGACTCAGACACAAAGAGGAAAAGGAATGAAATCTTACCATTTGTGACGACATAGGTGGATTGAGAGGGTGTTGTGCTGAGCGAACTCAAACAAAGACAAGTAGCGTGTGGTTTCACTTCTATCTAAAGGACAAAATAAACAAAACAGAAACAGATTCCTGGACAGAGAACAAGCTGATGGTTGCCAGATGGGAGAGGTTCGGGAGGATGGGAGGGAAGGTGGAGGGATGGAGAAGTACAGGCTGGCGTTACAGAGCAGTCACAGGGATGCACAGGGCAGTGCAGGGAATACAGTCCGTAACATTGTAATAAGTCTGTATGGGACCAGGTGGTGCAAGACTTATCAGGGAGAATCACTTTGTAAGATATATACATTTCCAATCCCTATGTTTTACACCTGAAACTAATATACCACTGAATGGCAACTGTAACAGAAAAATTAAAAAAAAGTTAATGAGCAAAATAGAACCAGAGGTGTAGAAACACGGGCCAGACCGACAGCTGTCAGCGGGGAGGGGGAGGGGGAACTGGTTGAAACAAGGCGAAGGGAGTCGCCAAAGAACATATATGTATGGCCCACAGGCAAGAATGTGGGGATGGCTGGAGGAAGAGGGGGTTCTGGGTGGAGGGGAGTAAGGGGAGGAATATTGGGACAACTGTAATAGCATAAGCAGTGAAATAGAATTCAAATTAAAAAATAAAATGAATAAAGAATGAAAATCAAACAAAAACGAAAAAGTGTTTGACCAAAGCTGCTCCAGGCCCATAAAACTAGAGGCACCGGAAGCACAGAAAACAAGCACATAAGCACCCCTCCAAACAAACACACGGAAAAACAGAAAGCATCTTTGCTTAGAAAATACAACTATGATTGCGGCTCTGTGATGCAAAATATAAAATCTGTGAGTGACAAATCTTCCGTGAGCAAGAAACAGAAAACGAAATCGTCAGAAACGGACCCCCCGAATTCAAACACCAGAAACATCAGAGGGTTAACAACACACGTTTCAAATGATCAAACACATTAAAATACCAAAAGCACAATAAAAAACCTCACATTCTTGGAGAACATAAGATAAAAGTAAAAATAAAATAAATTCTGAGTGTTTCTCAAAGTAAAAAATATAGTAGATTTCTAATTTTTTATTGCGGACACTATTATAGAAGCCCACATTTTCCCCGCCTTTGCCCACCTCCTCCCAGCCCCCGCCCCCCTTCCCTCTGGCCATCCCCACACTGTTGTCAGTGTCTGTGGGCCATGCATAGATGTTCTTTGGCTAACCCTTCACCTGCTTTCATCCAGTCCCCCACAGCTGTCATGTGCTCCATGTGTCCACGCCTCTGGTTCTATTCTGTTTGTTGGTTGATTTTGTTCATTAGATTCCACATAATAGTGAGACCATATGGTATCTGTCTTTGACTGGCTTGTCTCACTTAGCACAGTAATAAATGGGTCATAAGTCAGATTATAAAGACCTATAATAATAATTAGTAAGGCGAAAGCAGACCTATCAAATGACCTGCCGTACAGTAAAGAATGAGAAAGCGATGAAAAAGACAAATGCTTAAAGGACATGAAGGACACAACTAAAATATACAATACGCATCTTTAAAAGTTTCAGAAGGAGAAAACTTAAGGAAAGGATGGCTTAGAGACTCTAGAATTGACTAACGCATCCTCAGATAAAAGAGGTACAAGCTCCTCAAGGTAAGCCTGGCTGGAAAACTAATCAACACTCAACCCTTCCTCAGACTGCACCTGTAAAAAGCTTAGACGTAATCACGTCCACGAGGCAAGAAAGCAAAATGCAAGAATCAATGACTTCGGCGGGCTCAGCGCGGCTGACATCACGGGGTGATGAAAGCGCCGCACTGACACCTGGGAAAGACGGGAGAGTCTGGAGAGAGGCTTCAGGAGGTGGCCTTGGGTGACAACCAGGAGTAGAAGATAAATATCTGTGAGTCAGACAGAGTATAAGATAAACATCCAGGCACCTGCACTGGCACAGACAGAATGACTGATGGAATAAATGTATAAATAAGAGAGAGAACACACAAATCTCTCACGCAGAGGAGCTCCGAGGAACTTGGGCAGATAATTCACCTCGGGAGGATGGAGGACTGAACTCCCTGTTCCTTGACTGTGGGCTGTGCAGAGCGGCTTAGTTCTACAGAGTCCAGTTTGGAAAGGAGGGACACTCAGGGACTGAAATGGAGAAACCCGGAGAACACTGCCTGAGGCCAGCTGGTGAAGGCCAAGAGCAAGGGAGAGGTCGTATTGATGGTACAGACCGGTCTCCTCCCCAAAGCACGCTGCCCCAGTCTGATCACATGAAAGCACCCAACACGACCCTAGTCAGGGACCTTCTGCACGACACCAGTGCTCTTCAAAAGTGTCAAGACACAAGGACAGTCCGAGTAACTGTTGCAACGGGAAGGAGCCAAAGGAGGCACGACGATTGATGCGATGTGCTATCCTGGGTGGGGGCTACAACCGAAAAGGACACTCGGTTAGAAAACTTGAAGCCTAAAATGAATGATGGGCCTCAGGCAAAAATAATCCATCACGAATGGTTCGTGACTCTAATAAAATCAACCCTACAAATGACTGATGACAGCAATGCAGAACTCCGGGAGTGAGGGGAGTGGGGACCCTGTCGTCACTCCTCAAGTGTTCTCTAAATCCGGGCCTGTTCTCAGATGAAGTGTTCATTTAAAAAACAATCGCATAGCCCTGAAACTATAGCCTGTGAGAGAGAATGTCACAAAGTCATAAACGTACGGGGAGCCACACGGAGTTTGCCTACGGGCCACGGCCGCTGAGCAGCCAGCAGGTGGCAACAGTGACAGCCAGAAACCCATAAAGGGACACTTTCAGAGCACGGGAAGTAATCATGAAATTCAGCTTCGGATTCCGTGCCAAGCTCAACTGTAATCCAAGAGTAAGTTTCCAGTAAAGATTTTTTTTTCAGACAAGTAGTTTACTCACACCATCTCACTGAAGGTGTTGCCATCAAGTGCACTCCTGGGAGAATACCCCGAATTCAGAAGAAAGGAAAAGGATGCAAAAATCGAATGCAGCATGTTCAAAACACTGAAAATACTTCCAAAGACAATTTTTTCATGTTGTTTAAATCCCCACCTAAGGACATGTTTATTGATTGTAGGAGAAAGAGGGAAAGAAAGGAAGAGAGAGAGAAACATCGAAACGAAAGAGAAACATTGACTGGCTGCCTGCTGTACACACTCTCACCAGGAATTGAACCCACAATCTAGTACGTGCTCTGACTGGGGATCGAACTGGCAACCTTTTGGTGTATGGGAAGATGCCCCAACCAATGGAGCTGCCTGGCCAGAACCAGGTTATGTTCGACTTCTGAGAGTATGGATGGATCCAATTACACTATTCACCCTTTAACTAGATCCTTATTCTACAGTTCCGTGTTTCATCAACTCTGAGATGCCATTCCATGTCAAGACACATGTTTTCCAAAAAAAAAAAAAAAATTAAAAGGTGAAAAAAATGCACACCTCAGAATGGATGGAAATTGGTATGAAATGTACTTTTATAGATGATGAAAGTGAGGAAAAGTATGTGACAGAGCAGAGACTTTAGGGACATGTCGAAATGTCATTCACTCTAACATAGGGCCTAAACGATGGGGGAAAGGGGGCGGGGTTCTTCCAGAATCAACATTGAGATTTTTAGAAGTTACCTAAAAAGGAGAGAAATGTCTCAGCCTGCAGACACCCCAAACTCATGCCAACAGAGAAGGCTAATGAAGATAAGCTGCAGAAACAGGTTGTGAAAGTCTCAGACTCAGAAAACAAGGACGAACGTCGCTGTGGGGATGCCAGGGCACTCAACCGTAACTCAGAATCATGACCTACCATTTCCAATATCCCGACTCCACCGCAATGAAGGACAGGAGGGGCAAAATGGGAGTCCTTTCCTCTTCCAAGTATTTCAGCAAAAGCACAGCTGAAGAAACTAGGGGCACTTAAAGCAGTCAGAGGTCCAGCAAGGGAGAAGCCGGAGGGTGGGGCTCCTGCAGGAAGACAGGTCAGCGTTCCTGGGCCCCTTCGGAGGAGTCAGAGGCCACCCCCTGACCCACGTGCACGGTGGGGTCAAGGAGCCTACAGGGGCTCCCACTGGTCCTAAAGGCCCGGCATGGATGTCTGAGTGGTTTTTAATTTTTATCCTCACCCAAGCTTTTTTAGAAAGACAGAAAACATTGATACGAGAGAGAAGCATTGATTGGCTGCTTTCTGCATGCGCGCCCGGACAGGCGATTGAACCCACAACTTAGGTTTGTGCCCTGACCGGCATCGAACCCGCAACCTTAGAGTTACAGGACGACACTCCAACCGACTGAGCCACACTGGCCAGGGGGGCTGATTGAGTGTTTTATGTTATCATGCACTGGGTTCATAGGAGGCCCCCAGGGCCCAGGAACCCAGTGGGGCAGGCACGTTTGTTTTAAAGTCCTACCCTTGTAGGACCAGGCTGGGGTCACACGGGGTCACGCTGCAAACCTGCCGTCTAGGAGCACTGCCCCGAGAGGCACACCAATGAAAACACAGCGCGGTGATGCCCGAGTCTCCCAGGACGCCCGGCTCCCACAGTTATCGCGAGAACTCTAGGAGAGCTCCAAAACCTGAAAAAGCTAGCGGTTCCCCACTGGAATTAGATAATCCTTTTTGTTTCTCCATGAAATCTATAAATAATGACCCCCTCCCCCACCACTCATGGATCTTTATGCTCTAATTTTTCTCTCACAGACGTGCGGAAAGCTAATAAATTACTGGAGCCAGAAATAATTTGGCAATTCATTCTGACTAATCACTGCAGCGCTTGCAACACTCACAAAGGGAAATTCTCCACTTCTCGCATCCCCGGGCCCAGAATCCATTTCCCGTCTAATTCGGAGCGTCTTCTAATGTCCGTCCTATTTTACATGGAGCAATGAGGAGCTCAGATAAACCCAATTCAGACTGTTCACAGGTATCTTTTCTTATTCTGAAAAGTACAGTGGAGTGACCCAGGCCATGTCACACAACCAAGAAAAATGCCCCTATCACAACGCAGGAACAAAATTACTTTGACATTTTTGGGGTAATTCCCATGATTAAATAGTTTGCGTAAAGTTCCAACGGGATTCCTTCCCTCGTAAATTATCTTTCGTGAAGTGTGAGCCAGTTACTAAGGCAGGGAACACTGTTTTCACCATAAAGCCGGAACTGCCTAGGCAGGAAGCGCCCAGTGTAAGAGAGGCTTGAGCTGAAACCTACACAATAGTTGGAGCTGAATTCCTACCACACAACTCCTCACCTCCTCACCCCATGCTCCTTATGATCAGCCCATAACCTGGAGACCCAAATACATTTGCACATATTTTTTATATTCGTTATAACCCCATAACAATTAGTTTGGTTTCAGTCTAATAAAAGGAGGCATCTTCCCTACCTTACAGCCCACTGATGGGTCATTACAGAAGATTAAGTATTGAAATACTGAAAGAGTCTCAGGAAAGGGAGTGTCCCTGGCATGTGATAATCTCATTTAAGAGCTCTGGAAATTACAAGAATGAGTTGCTCTCTACCCTCTTTTACCCACCAGTGACACTTCCTAGCCCTTGTCCAACCACATGCCAGAGTACTCACTCACTCTTCTGCCCCCAGTGCCACTTAATTTGCTTTGTCCCCAGTTCAAAGTCATCCCTTTCATTCCTGGATGTTCTAAGAGCCCTGACAGTGGCTAGCTCTGCCGTCAGGTCCAGGGGAAGGGGGTTGAGTCGTCGAAGAACACACACGCTTTTCCGGCTCTCGCAAATGGAACCCAGCACACTGCAGAATGGAAATTGTGCCCACTAAACTCACCCATGAAGTGGGAAGAAAAACACTGCAAAGGTTAGGGAAACATGTTGCTGCTCGGATGTGGAGGGGTAAACCGAGGCTTCCCAAAACAGCACAAGAGAAAGAAAGAAACAGATTGCCACTCAATATGTTTGTCTTCTCTCTTTTCGCTGGATTATTTTTAACGCTGAATTTATAAGTAATGTGCACAACGGCCAAGCACTGCTACATTCTGGAAACTTCTTTCCTCTGGGTGGGCTTTTCACCACAGACAGTAGGAAATAAATGATCACAAGAAAAGTGAAGAGTGATCGGCTTCCGTAACTGTGGACTGTTTCTCTAAATGTGCACTAATACATTTAAAAGTGACTGTCAAATAAATGTAATAACAAACCACATCACCTAGGGTTTTAAAACCTTAAGACTCATTATAACCAGAGACATTGAAAATAAGAACAAACTGACAGTAACCAGAGGGGAGGTTGGAGGGGATAATGGGGGCAGGAAAGGAGGAAAGGCTTTCAGGAACAAGTATAAAGGACACATGGAGAAAACAAAGCGGGGTGGGACCAGGGGTAGGAGATGGGGATGGCTGGGTGCAGGGAAGTGGTGGGGGGAAAATGGAGACAACTGTACTTGAACAACAATTAAAAAAATAAAACAAAAATCTTAAGACTCAGAGCTGACGCGGCTATGGCAAAGCTGGCAGCTCCCATCAGTGGGAGTTGAGGCAGATACTGGCACATACTTTCTGCAAAGGAACCCTCATGTGACTTTTAAGTCAAGAGACTTTAAAAAACTGTTAACTTATGGGGCTAATTCCACATCTAAGAAATAGTCCCAAAGAAGCAGTCAGACATCTGAATACAGAGGGAGGTCCAATGATGTCGATTACGGTGTTATTTATAGCATCAGCCATATTTCGTGTGAACAAGCGAACTGCTCAACAATAAGTTGTGGCATTTCCATAACAGGAAATGTTATGTAACAATAAAAATACTATCAAAGGAATGAGATCTTGCAAAGCATATATTAAAACAGAAAATGGAAGAAAAGCATCCCATGAAATGGTACTATAGCAATACCCGATTGGTTTATAAAGGATTGTTTAAATTCTGTCCTGTGATCCCCTTGTCTTTCAACCCGTTTAGACATAAAGATGATGATTGATTATTGCAATACCAAGCTGCTCTCTGAAATCTCCTCTGGGTCCAACCTGCTTTCCTAAGAATTACTTGCCATCTCCAAATAAAACATATGCAGACGTGATGCTGACCTTAAAATGCACGCGCCTTCAGGGGTGATGGGCAGCTATAACGGAGGCTCTCGCAGGTCTCTGGGGAATGACAGCAGGGGGTCCAGGCCCGGGGTGACTCTCAGACCCCACTTCATATGGCTGGTTGTGAGTATGCGGTGCGTCGAGTCGACATTTTAAACTCTTAAACAGTTCCAGAGCCCATGCACTTTCTCCACGTCACATGCACATTAAATAATTAAAACGCCCGCCTGTGTACAGACATAGCGGTTAATACAACATCCGATCTTGACAAAGTTCATCAGTCACAGACATCCCACACACGACCTTGTCATTGTCCCTGAAACCAACAGAAATGAATCTCTGGCCGAGATTTCTGTGGGAAAGGCAAAACAACAACTCGAAGCCCCCGCAAAAGGAAATCTATGGGAAAATGTGAGCTGGAGAAAGAACACCTTTTAAATATGACACCGAAGCACTAAGCCTCGAAGAAAGAAATGATAAATCTCACCATGTTAAAATGAAGAATTTCCGTTCATCAAAAGACACCATTTATCAATGACTGTGTCACGCTTCAATTAAAAGTTTACAAAAGCGAGGAAGACAGAATGTTAACACAGGGAAAAGACAAGCCAGAGTGTCTGAGAAGGTACGTGCAAAACATGTTAACTAAGGTCTCAAATCCATAGTACAGAAAAACATACAGACCAATAAGAAAAAAACACAAAACAAAATACCCAGATAAAAGCAGACAAGAGCCCTGATGGGTGGCTCAGTGGATTGAGTGATGGCCTGCAAACCAAAGGGTCGCCAGTTCGATTCTCAGTCAGAGCACATGCCTGGGTTTCAGGCCAGGTCCCCAGTTTGGGGTGCGTGAGAGGCAACCACACATTGATGTTTCTCTCTCTCCTTTTCTCCCTCCCTTTCTCTGAAAATGAATAAATAAAATCTTAAGGGGGAAAAAAGAACTCATTTTAAAAAATAGGCAAGAGAGCCCTAGCTGAGTGACTCCGTTGTTTCGAGCATTGCCCCATACACCAAAAGATTGTGGGTTCGATTCCTGGTCAGGGCACAAACCTAGGTTATGGGTTCGATCCGCAGTCAGGATGCATATGAGAGGCAAGAGACATGAATAGACACTTTTCAGGAGAAGATACCTCAGTAGCAAATGAAGACATGAAGGTGTCCTCCGCTTTATCGGTAACCAGGAAACTGCTGATGAGCGTCCTAAGGAGGAATCCCTCCATACCCAGCAGGATGGCGGACGAAACCCCCCGGAATATCAAGTGTGGGTGGGCGTGTGGAACAACAAGACTTTCTCACACCCTGCTGGCAAGCATGTTCATTGGTACAGCCGTTTTGATAATTGGCCTCATCTGGAGAAGTTCAAAATATGCCATCCTGTGACCCAGCAAGGACACAGGGGACAGACAGAAACGCAAACAAGCGCCCCTTGAAGGGCCTGTATGAAAACTCGCATGACAGAGACCTCTGTAATAGATGGTCCCTAATAGCTAGACACGGTGTAAATATCCAACGATAGAATAATAAATCACGTCACAAGTGCATAATAAAAATGAACACACCATAGCAACAGGCAGCGACGGGTGTGACTTTCAGGGAAAAAAATTATTAAGCAAAAGACACCAAACCAAAAAGAATGCACGCAGTGGATTCTGCTTAATGACGACGCGGAGAAGGGCGGGACTAAACCTGGGGGTGTGACGTCACGGTTTGCCGAGGGACGGACGGTAGCGCTGTTAGGTGGTGAACCCCCGGTGGGTTCCCGGATGACAGTTCACTGGGCTCGTTGTGACGTTCTGTCACACGACAGCTGTCTACCACGCTACGACTCGACGTTTAAAATGTGATTAAAGACTCCCAAACGACATGTATGTGTCTCTGTGAGCCAGTCCCGTGTATGAAGAGGATCGAATACCAATACAACATCCTAATGGAAAACAATGAATGAACTAATGTTTCCTCACTAGTGGTTGTGAAGGAAAATTCTGTCAATTGGGTCTTAATCCAATCTCCCTCGGCAATCAGCGAGGAACCTTGGCTCAATTTGCTTAATCTGAACCTCCCGACAGAACCTTGCCCATATGAGCTTTTGAAAACAGACACGCTGGATTAGAAAATCGCTTTACGTTTCTGGTGTGTCAAACCATCTTAAGCTCTACCTGAACGCTTACCTTCTCTCCATCAAATGAAACCTCCAGGCTGTTCTGGCTCTGCCTGCCTTTGCCCTGGGTAAAGACACCGCCTCTTTGTCCCCCCCAGATGGGAACATTTACAGACAATTTGCTTCCAGTGACCCCAGAGAAAATTTCCCACTGTGAGAATCATCTCACAGGTGGCACTGAGTACCCATGACAGCTGCCAGGTCCGTCCCCTTTGCCACCGCCACCTGCAGTCGGGAGAGGTCAGCCCTTCATCTACCACCTGACTTTGAACCTGGAGTCAGCCTCCTGCCCAGGCCTGGCCGGCAGCCTGTTCTCGGGCCGTGATTTTTAACCCCTAAGTCAGGACTTTATACAGTTCCTTATTTAATCTCACATCGGCTTCAGTCAATTACTTGGGCTTCCTAGGAGCTGTGACCTCAAAGCTTTGCTGTGCCTCCTGGCTTTTTCCCTTGGAAACTTAACAAGCGTATTATGCAATGTGTTACAAAGGAAAAGTGAGAGAGGGGATGGAGGAGGGGGAAGAATGGGGAAGAGTCAAGTCAAGGAACATGTATAAAGGACCCAAGGACAAAGACAATGGGGGGAGGATGGAATGTGGGAGGTGGGAGTGGGTACAGCAGGGGAGAGCAATGGGGAGAAATGGGGGCTACTGTAATTGAACAACAATAAAAAAGTTAAATAGGAAAGAAAAGAAACGCAAAAATCCAACAAGGAGAGGTAAGAGTACTAGGTTGTGTGTGTGTGTGTGTTTACACACACCTATGCACAGAGACACACTATTTTACAATAGTTTGGGCTTTTGTGTGTGTGTGTGCCACAATCGTTTATGGCTGATGTGGACTGCGAATAAGGAAGAAGCTGAAATAAACATCGTGGGAATTGCTGGTGGAAGGTTCCAGATTACTGTCGTCTTCACCGAGCAAACCGCCGCCTCATCCAAATGAATCAACAAAAGCACAGAGGTTTCCGTGGTCCTCTCTCCGTGATAAGATGGAATCTGCCCGCCTGGATCTGAGCAGCATGTCAGGATGAAGCAGAGACTCTGACAGAGCCAAACCCTTCGGGAAATACCCGCGGCAGCAGACCTGAAAGGCACCATTTCCAAGAAAGATTCCTTCCGTCCAAGTGCCCATAATTCTCAGTCTACGAAGCTCACAGAACGTTGCCCAGTTATGTCCCAGAGCCATCAGAGCCATAAAGAGGTTTGCGAGAGATAAAACTCGTGCCGTAATAAACCTGGGTCCGCTGTCGAGGTGCGCTGTAAACAGGTTTTCACTGAGCATTTGCGTTCTGCCATCAGTGACAAGGAGCTAGGGGTTCCCGCCAACCTTCAGGGAGAAAAGTTAGAAAAGCTGGGGTAAGGGGACAGATGTGGGCTCGCAGGCACCTGGACAGTGACAGGTAACGAGGAAGTACAAGGCCACATCCAGGAGCGGCGAGGACCCCAGGGAGAATCATCGGGGTGGGGGCCACTGTTCCGATACATGGGATGGCTCCGAAGGCGGTGCCAGAGAGGCCTCAAGTTTAACCAGATCCGCACAGACTTGAGAGGAGGGGGCACAAAATAGGAGTTCAGGGGCCACAGAATACAGGACCCCAGTCAATTGCCTGTGTGTACACCCTAGAACGCAGACATGAACGTCAGAAACAGCCCCGCCCACACAGGATGTGAAGCCAGCTGCCCATCTCAACTACTAACTGCATTAGGGCGATTTGTGTGTTTGCTGGTGCCCAGAGCCTCCAGGAGATCGGTCAGAAACAGGAAGCAAATGAGAGGAACGGAGTGTTTTCAAGACCCCCACCCCCACAAATTATCTCCGCAGTTTTTCACATAACAATGTCTGGGACACAGTTTAAAAATAACCAACCAGGCTGAGAAGCCACAGCGTGAATCACTTCAATAGGCACTTTTAAAACATTTTCTAAAATAAAATGGGCAGAGGGATTGAATATGCAATGATGATGAGAGTTACATAATAGTGGGGCAAGAATACAGTTTATTTTAAAATGCCTATCGGTTTACAACTTGGCCTATTTGTGTCATTTTCATATTAATGCCTGCTACTTTGTGGTTAAGGCGTCATCAAGCTGTTACGCCACTTCAATGCTTAACTCCTTCTGTACACATTGTGTAAGTACAGAGAAAGGACAGCAGAAACCGTCCCACAATGTCTTGAGTAATGGTAACTTGGGCAACCCCTCCTTGGTCCTTTTTTTTTTTTGTCTTGGTTGTTTAATTTGGTCAGGAGTCTTAAGGAGTAACACTTCAGCCCTGGCTGGTGTAGCGCAGTGGATTGAGTGCAGGCTGTGAACCAAAGGGTCACTGGTTCGATTCCCAGTCAGGGCACATGTCTGGGTTGCGGGCCAGGTCACCAGCAGGGGATATGTGAGAGACAACCACACATTGGTGGTTTCTCTCCCTCTCTTTCTCCCTCCCTTCCCCTCTCTCTAAAAAATAAAATAAAATAAAACCTTAAAAAGGAAATAACCTTTCTCACAATTTTACTAGGATCATTACTTAATTATACCTTAGGTGGTCTTTCTAGACTGTGTTCAAGATGTGTCAATTTTACAGCTAATATTTGACAATATTAAGTTATAGAGTCATAGCAGTTTAGATGCTGGCTAAATGCAAGATTATACGTCTGAGGAACCTGAGCAGAAGGCGGCCCCCACAGAGATACTAGGCAACATCCTAGCCCTTAGGATGCTGGGCTTCCCACAGTGCCCGCCATCCATGGTGGCAAACCCCAAAAGCACCACCCTGTGCTTCTACTTTCTCGTGACTAGAGCTTCCCAAAGAGGTAAGCCTGCAAACCACCATCCATCAAAGCCCACAATCCTTCATGCATAACGATGTGTTTTATATTTGTGCGTAATTATGAGTTGATTCATACTGTTCATTTTCAACGCCTTGCCTGCTGAATGCGGTTTCATAACTGGGCACATTAGTCTTATGCAAATCCACGCTTGGAATGGCCGGCAGATGCGTGCACAGGTGAACGACTAGGCAGCACGAATAAAAAAGAAATACTGTGGAAACCGATGGCCATTTAGAACCGCATATGTGCGTGTCCTCAGAATGATTCCTGACACATTATCTCATTCCCAGCCCATGAAGTAAGTGAATAATCACCGTAAGTCAGAGTATGCGTTTAGGAGTAATTTAGGTACTGTCACTTAACACACTTGTTTATGTGCCGATGGGAAGTTTATAGACACAGTTATATATCATAGATAATCGATCCAAAATGCCTCTGGAATCTGTCCTTTTCTCTGCATGCCCACGGTGACCCCTGTAGTTTCGACCTCCTTGTCGCCTGCCTACGCTTTCTTTCCTCTCTCATCTGTCCCCCCCTGCCACACCGCTCTCAGCATCCTCTACCCAAACCCAGGTCCAGTTACACCCTCTCACAAAGACCTGCCCCAAATCCTCACCCTACAACTCACCTTTCTCCAAGGGGCCGGCTGAGGAGCTGAAACAGACCGTGGCAGGCAGGGTGATCCTTTGAAGAGGCACGTTTCCTCTTTAAAATGTATGCATACCTCTTTTATCCTGATCCATAATTTATACTTGTTGGATTTAATGCAGGTGTCATGGTTTGGATGGTTTCCATTTCTAGGAACGCAGGCTACAGCAAGCTGACGCTGCAAGTTCACAAATCCCCTGGCACGCAGCCTCCTCCTGGCCTCAGACATACCCAGACTAGAGCTCCGGGCAAAACCTGAACTCTGGAGGGGCTCTCAAGGCCCCTCCTACTCTACACCCCTCCTGCCTCTGAGCTCACCTCCAGAGTTCACCTCCTTCCACAAATAATCCTCACCTGTATCTTGGAAAGGTGTGTTTCTAGAACACAATTCTTATGAAAGAGTCCATAAAGAAAAACAGATATTTTGGTCGACACTGCCTCCCTCTTAGAAATTCTCCATAAACATGAGCACATTCAATTTTCGGAGACATCTGGTTGAAGACCCTGTAGCCATGATGAACTAGGGCCAGTGTTCCCTAGAACGCACCTTGGTGGAGGTGAGCTCCCCTCTACCGCACTCTTGGTCTGTCCCCACCCTGGTCCCATTGCCTGGAAAGCCTTTCCTACTTTCTGCAACTGGCAAAGTCCTCCCCACATAAACAACAACAACAACAACAACTTTGAAATCATTCCCAGCCACCCTAAATGGAAACACACATTTCCTCCTGCATGCCCTTGTGGCCCTTTGTACAGGCGTTTACGTTGAATTGCACCTCGAGAATCTCCCATGTACGCATCAGCCTCGCGGGCCAGGATGTGAGTTTTAAAAGTAGAACCTAGTCCTTATTCATTTATGAATTCCCAGAATCTAGCAACATGCACAAGCCAAGCTCAGTAAATATGTGTGAAATAAACTGATGAAAGAGAAAGGATCTTTCACAAAAATAAAACATGCAGCATCGTATGTCACCTTCCTAACACGCCAGCTGGGAAATCTCTGCTGGCAGAAAGGAGAACAGTAAGATTTTTGGGGTGGGGGTGGGGGGGTGGGAGGAGGTGGACCATCTCTAAGACAGCGCAGTTAGAACGGGCAAATGCCCCTCTGGAATTGAATTTGTAAAGGGACTCTTGTACCTTTATCAAGGCTTTGTCCTATGAAGAAGGAGAGGGAGAGGGACAGGGAGGGGGACTGTGAGGGCGAGGGGAGGGGAGAGGGGGGGAGAGAGAAACGCAGAGCTGGCCATTGAGTCTCTGTCCATGGTGCTGAGATTCCAGCTGAAAAGTCCTGGCTGTACTTCAACACCAGGCCCAGCCAAGTCCGACCAGAATACAAATCTTTCCATATTTCATTATCTCTGATAGAGAGACTTCCTTTTCGCCCAGCATTTCAGGACAGTCGCAGTCCATCCGTTATAGTTCAGCCAGTTTAAGTAAATTAAGCCGACGAAGTCACCGACTCTGAAGGAGGCAGAGGGCCCAAAGGATGGGGACGTCAGAGGGGAGTGTTCCTCGCAGCCCTGCCTCTAACCAGTTATCGACCTTGGGTATGTGGCCACGCCCTTCCAGGCATTAACTTCCCCACCTCTGAGGTGAGTGGCTACACAATGAAGATGGAGCAAACCTTCAGTGAATCACCAGCGTGCGGCAGGCTCTTTCCCTTATTATTATTCTCATTTTACACATGAGGAAACAGGGCTTAGAGAGGTAAATGTGCTCAAGGCCACTCCGTGGGCTCACGGCATTGTGTGGCGGGACGTTCAGTGGGTTTGTGGGTACATCCATGGCCAAGGTGAGACCAAGGCTTTCTCCACCCCAACCCTGCTATAGCCTCTGGCTGCTGACGGTTGTTTTCATATGTACCTCTCTCATGCTGGAAGGTGGATGACACCTGGTGCTTACCATTTGTTACTTTTACACTTCCTAACTTGACAAAGAAATTTGCCCTGGTTTGCGAATGCTTCTTTGTTCTTAATTTTCACATTGTGTCTCCCTAGCCTATGCCTAAACGTCCCACAAGATCCCAAACCTTCCTATATAACCTGAGTTCTTTTGGGTCTTTTTAAAAGGCTGGGGTGCCCGGGAAGAAGCTAGCAGCCTCTTGCTGAGTGATCTTGACCCCAAACCAGCCCTAAGAGGGTCTGCTCAACTTGATTGCTGCTCCTGCTCCTCAGCTTGGTGGTCACTGCACCCTCCAACCCATCCATTCAGCCCTAATGACGGCAATGATGGAGCACACGCGTGGGGAGGCGGTCTCGCAGGAGTCAGCCCTGGGCAGGTGGGGTGGGAGGCCCTCATTCTCACGCCATCACGCACCACTTGCAGAGTGTGCAAGCTCAGCTGTCTAGTCCCCTGCCAGGGGGTGGGAGGACATTGCTCTTTGCTTTGATGAAAATGACCATAGCCATGCATCTAGGCTTCTGGTCTTCCAAGGTTCCCTCCACATCCTTGAGGCCATGACCATGGCCAGTGACATGCTAGCACGTTCATTTCATCATCAGGAAAGTACAGACTCAGAACAATTAAGATACTTAGGCAAGACCCACCAAGCAGAAATGAGCAGAAGCAGAACCTACCGAGGCTCCCAAGTACACATCACTCCCTCTAATAACAGGGAAGTCACTCTGTGAAGCTCTTGTCCCCCAAATATGCCCCCACACTGCCATTTCTCTGGTCTAGCTTAGTTCCACACTGCAGCTTCTTTCCAGCCTCTCTCCCTCTAACTCTAAATCTCCATCCTTTCTCTTTTCCTGCAGTCCAAGCTCTGTAAACAGCAATTTTCGCTCTTTCATAACCCATGTGACAGCACTTGTCTTCCAGGATAATACCCTCCTAAGATAATTTGTCTATATCATCGCACACATTAAGCGTTTTAAAGCACGGCTCGATCTGTGGGAGGAAGTACACACTTAACACAGGTGTAGTATGAGAAAGGAAGCCATCCATCACGGCTACTTTAATTATGGTAAGCGACGCGGTACACACCAGTGTGGGAGTGTGGGTACTCTTTCATGCCCACCCCAGGCCTCCCCTTTCTTATTCACCGGCCACCAGCTCGTTCTCTGTATCTACACGTCTGTTTCTGTTTTGTTTTGTTTATTCATTTGTTTTTTTAGATTCCACATATAAGTGAGATCATATAGCATTTGTCTCTGTCTAACTTATTTCATTTAGTGTAATGCCTCAAGGTCCATCCATGTTTTTGCAAATGGCAAGATTTCATTCTTTTTTATTGTGTGTGTATGTGTGTGTGCATATATGTACAATAACATAGACACACAATATGTGTGTACTATATACCTGTGTGTATATATACCTACATATATACACACAATATATACATATATATAGTATATATACATACTATAGTATATACCGTATACCTAGTATATATAGTATGCATAGTATAAACACACTACATACATACATGTGTATATAGTGTATACATACTATATATAGTGTATACACAATATTTTATCTAGTTACGGCACATTTACACATATGGCACATCTTCTTTACACGTCCACCTATGGATGGACAGCTGGGTTGCTTCCATATCTTGGTGATTACCAGTAATGCTGCAATGCACATAAGGATGCATGATCTTCTCAAATTAGTGTTTTTGTTTTCTTTGGGTAAATACCCAGAAGTGGAATTAGTGGAGAGTATGATAGCTCTGATTTATAATTTTTTGAGGAATCTCCATACTGTTTTCTACAGTGGCTGCACCAATTCACAATCCCACCAACAGTGCCCTCGGTTTCCATTTTCTCCACGTCCTTGCCAGCACTTGTTGTTTGTTGATTCATTGATAATAGCCTTTCTGACAGGTGTGAGGTAGTACCTACTTGTGATTTTAATTTACATGTCCCTGATGTTGATTTTTTTAATCAAATTATTTTTTGGTGTTAAGTTGTATGAGTTATTTATATATTTTGGATATTAACCCCTTATCAATGTATCATTTGCAAATACCCTCTCCCATTCGGTAGGCAGTCTTTTTGTTTTGTTGGTGGTTTTCTTTGCTGTAAAAAAAACTTCCTGTTTGATGTAGTCTTATTTGTTTATTTTTTCTTTTGTTTCCCTTGCTTAAAGAGATTTAGCACAAAAGATATTACATAGAGTGACGTCAAAATCTTACTGCCTGTTTCCTTCTGAGAGTTTTATGGTTTGGGGTCAACATTTAAGACTTTAATCAATGCTGAGTTTACTTTTGTACCTGGTTTAAGAAGGTGGGCCAATTTCTTTTTTTTTTTTTTTTGGCATGCATCTGTCCAGGTATCTCAACACCAACTATTTAGGACTGTCATTACTCTATTATACAGGGGTGGGCCAAAGTAGATTTACAGTTATGAGTACACAAAACACTCTTGTACTATTAATTAATTTAAAAAATATCTGCATATCTTTTTCCATGCAAACAACTACAGACCTACTTTGCCTAGCTCTGGATATCCTTGCCTTCTTTGTCATAGATTAACTGACCATATAAGTGAGAATTTATTTCTGGGCCCTGGAGTACCATGCTGCTTTTATTATTGTAGCTTTGCCATATTGTTTAACATTAGGGATTGTGATACTTCCCACTTTGTTCTTTCTCAAGTTTCCTTTGGCTATGTGGGGTCTTTTGTGATGCCATATAACTTTTAGGATTAGTTGTTCTAATTCTAAGAAGAATGTCATTGAGATTGCACTGAATCTGTATAGTAGTTTTAGACAGTAAGGACATTTGAACAATATTAATCTTTCCAACCTATAAGCAAGATATACCTTTCCATTGAATTGCATCTTGTTTAATTTCTTTCTTCAGTGTCTTATAGTTTTCAGAATACAAGTCTTTTACCTCCTCAGTTAAATTTATCCCTAGGTATTTTATAATTTTTGATGCAATTGTAAATGGAATTGTGTACTTAATTTTATTCTTTTGATTATTCATTATGGTGCCTAGAAATGCAACAGGTTTCTGTACATTAATTCTGCATCCTACACATTTACCGAAGTCATTTGTTACTGGCTATTAGTTTTTAGTTCTAATAGTTTTTAGTTCTAATTAGTTCTATTTTTTGGGGGGGGGTGGAGTCTTCAGGGTTTTCTGTATAGAGCAGCGGTCCTCAACCTTTTTGGCTCCAGGTACTGGTTTCATGGAAGACAATTGTTCCACAGGCCGGGGTGGAGGAGGAAGGTTTGGGAACGATTCATGCGCATGACACTCAGTCACACCTCCTGCTGTGAGCCCGGTTCCTAACAGGCCCAGATGGGAACCTCTGGCCCTCCTGGTCAGGAGGTTGGGAACCTCTGGTATACAGTACCATGCCATCTACAAATAATGAGAGTTTTACAACTTCCTTTCTAATTTGGATGCCTTTTATGTCTTTTTCTTGACCCACTGCCGAGGCTAGGACTTACACTAGAGTCCCCTTGCAGGTGGGCCGAGCACCTGAATAGAGCCCCTGCCCATTCTATGGATGTGGAAGGTGATGTCCACAGTGGTGCTCACGGGCCCCTCTGACATTAGGGATTCCCAAAGTCCCTAGTAACTAACCTCCCAGGGCTCTCCAGTGTCCTCCATAAAGCTCCTGTAGTCTCTGTTGCAGAGAAGCTGGTCCGGTGCAGCAGAAGCCACCTCCGCGCCCGCTGCACGCGCCAAGGGCCGTCGTGGGAAAACCGAGGGCGCGCATGCGCACACTTCACGCGCCCACCGCACGCACTGCCTGCCGGGAGGAGCCGCTCTGGGCCACGAGGCCAAGGCCACGGCTGTGTTGACGAGTTGCTGTTCCGCTTGCTCAGGTTGTCCCGAGGCTGAGGGCTCAGGGCCGTGTGGCTGGGACCCTTTGCGGCGACCTTGCAGGTAGGCCAGAGCCCAACGGTGGTGGCAGTGGCAGAGGGGCAGTGAGCGAGGACGCCCTCAGCCCAGACAGTTCCGGGGTCTCCCCCGCTTCTCCATTTCTGTCTCTCTCATTTGCTGTCCGAAGCCGGTCATTCTGCACTGGCTGTCTGGCATGAGTAATCGCTGTCTGCATCCCTGCGTGTCTGCTGTCACTCCGGGGCGGGGGCCGGTGCAGAGTCCGCCTGTCCTGGGCCGCCATGTTCCTCCGGGTACTCGTTATTTGTAGCTCTGTGAAATATCCCCTGCCTCCTTACCTTCCTGTTTTGAACCCCTCTGGTGGCTCTCAGCACGTCGTCTGTGCAGTCGGGGCTGCTGTCCCACCTCATTCCTGCTCTATTCTTCCCTCCCCCTGAATACCCTTAGCGCGGCGCCGCACACGGGCCGGAGGAGAATCCGATGCCTTGTACAGCCAGGCCCTCCAACCCATTTACAGTGAATAGTAACATTTGGAGAAATATTTGTGTTGTGGGCAGCCAATGAAAATTGAATATTCAAAGCAGTCTAGACGAGCAAAAGAACAAAGTTACAAGGCCATTGCATACAGGTACCAGAAGCGACCACTTGGAAGTCTGCAGGGCCGGAAGCCCGTGGGGTTGGGGCAGGGCCCGGAGGGTCAGCCCAGGGCGCCTGGGGGGCGCGGCCTCGCTCATCCTCAGGGCGGGACTATCAGCACTGCCCTAGGCAGGAAGGCAACACACGTGCATTATTGCTCACAGCTAGCCTCCCGCCTGGACAGATTAACCAACTGCAAAGCGCAGAACCAGGCCAAACTACAAACCCCGGGCATCAGGAAAGTCTGTGGATGGCCAAATGATACCAGATGTCAGACTGCATGCCCACACTTATTCCATATGTGAATCTAAGCTATGACCACTCGGACCCTGTTCTTGCTGATTCCTGGCTGGGATACTTTCGTCCCGAGTTTCTAAGTGGGGGACCGGCGGCACCGAAGTACTATGCACAGGTGGCCGGGGCGGTGGAACAGCTTGGCAGGCGGGGAGACTGAGGCACGCAGCGGAGGGCAGCCTGGGTCGCGGTCAGAGCTGGGGCCCGCTTGGCCCTGGGCCAGCTGGAGTGTCGCGGCCAAGCCTCACCGCCCTGGCCGCCTGCCGTGTGAACGACCCCTGGGAGCCCGGGCGGGGAGGGGGCAGCGCTGAGGCCGCGCAGGGACTCACCACGTCCATGATCTGCAGGAGGCTCAGGGAGAAGTAGACGGTGAGCGGCTGCGAGTCGTTGGCCACGGGCCTCTCCAAGGGGTTGTAGTTCTTCACCAGCTCCTTGTAAAGCTTCCTCTGGAACTCGCCTTGCAGGGACACTTCAGGAGAGAAGAGCCGGCCGGGCTGCTCAGGGAAGGCCGGGGAAGGGGGGTGCGCCTTACGCCCCCCTGCCCGCGATCCCAGCCACCCCACCAGCGCAGCTCAGGCGAGCGGGACTAGCCCTCCCCAATACCTTCTCGCGACCCCCAAAGCTGGCCCCGGCGCGGGGCACACTAAGCCACCCCGGTTGCGCCCGGGAGGAGTGGAGCGTGGGGAGCCCCGCGGTTTTACCGTTCAAGAGTGACGCGGCCAGAGCCAGCCAGACCGAGCGGCGCATGTTGGGTCCCGGAGCTGCCGCGGGCTGGCGCGCCCCGTGTCTCGGATCTCACCAGTCAGCAGTCAGCCGGGCCTGCTCCTGCGCTCGGAGCCGCCTCCCGCGGCTCGGCTCGCGCGCCTTTAAAGAGCTGAGCGCGCCCCCACCCCGTCCGCCCCCCAGCGTCTCCACGTGACGAACCCCGCCCCCGACCCCCACCCCAGCCGGCTGCCTGGGGAACTGCAGCCCGCGTACAAGTAGGAGGTGCGCCCCGCCAGCCTCGGTCTCCAGGGAGCCCTCCCTCCGCACAGCGCAGCAGACCACGCCGGGCGATGCCCGGGGCCGGCTCGGCTGTCCTTTGTTCCCACTCTGCTCCCTGTGGCTCTCAGATAGAAGCTGATCTGGGACAAAGCCCTTGGGAGAAAGGTGGCACTATTCTTGGGTGCAGTCCTCTTCCACGCTGGTGCCTGGGTGACAGCGACCAGAAACCGGGCCCCCACGGGTTCGGACGTCTCTCCAACCAGAAGAGACAGACCTGCGAGGAAGCCCTCTCCGACCTCCCACCACACCCAGATGTTCTTTCAGCGCCGCCAGCCTGGCTCTCAGCCAGGTTCTGGAAGTGCCCGGAGGAGCGGCGAAGTCGACCAGGGAGGCTATTCGACAGCGGGGAGGGAAGCTGCAAAAGTGTGTGATGGCATCCCGGGTGGATTTCCCCTTCGTGTGCCAGCCTCTTTTAAGGGCAATTCAAAAGATTGAAAAGTTCACTCCCACCCCCTTGCTGGAAGGCGGTGGTGTGATCTAGGCTACTTGTGAACCCGGGAGAGAGTTAAGTGCCAAGAGGACGCTCAGAGAGGACAAGGGGTTGGGGGTCAGGGGCTAAGTCAAACCCTGGACATTGAGGAGGGGGCGTGGCTCTGGAAGAGGAAGGGGCGGCGGGCGTCCTGCCCTGATTTGATCGCTGTCAACGGATGGCAGTGGAATGCAGCAGGACTCCCTGCGCCCAGCAGGGGGCGCTGCCGCTCACCTTCCTTAAGACCCCCGAGCCTCTGAACTGCACCCAGGGCTCAGCCGTGCGCCAGCAGAGGCTATGCCCACATTTCTGAACTGCTAAGACACGGGACTCTCGGAGGACACCAAAAACCAGGGAAAGTCTCACCAAAACGTGACTGCCCTTGAATTTACCCTAGCAGCAGGGAGGGACGACCAAGCCAGTTATTTGATTTGGAAAAACAAAGGAAAGGGACAATCTTGCAATGAAGTGTCTGCTAAACCCACACCTGATAGCAGATGCACGTATAAACAATCATTAAAGGCTCTGATAACTGTGAGAGGGTCCTGAAAGAAGGAAGCAAAGATTCAGATAGGAAGAAGGGTTTGTAGAGGAGATGACAGCTGTTCAGGAGGCATCTGGCCAGGAGAGGGGACACCAGGGCCATGTTAACTGGTGAGCAGACAGGCGTGCCCTTAGCTTCATCTGGCTGCTGAGTTGCACGCCATCTGTGGCAGTCTGGATGCACACAGCGCTGGCACACGGTGAAGGAGTGAGTACCGGGTATTGGCTGCTGGCAGAAAGGGACCCAGAGAAGGCACGTAAAACCCAACAACATAGTCGAGGAGGCAAAGAAAGCACGGGCTGGAAGATTCTCTGGCGTGCCATGTCCATGGGCCACGTGAGCACCGCGCTGACTGACCTATGCCTGCCCTGAAAGGGCCTCAAAGCTCCGCCCTCCGTTCTAGAGGGATGTGAGCCCAAAGGGGCCCAGGGAGTTCGTATATCTTGAGTATGCCCATTTAGGATCACGTTCCTGAAAGCATAACTACTTCCTTGTGTCCCTCGTACCCCATAATACCAGAAACCTGGAAATAAACTACTTTCCAGGGGGACACCAGGTCAATAGTACTTATTTATGCCCTGTGTTCTGCTCGGCACCTGGAGGACCTGCTAGCCCCATCTACTGAGTTTATAATTTAGAGCTGACGTGTGGAAAAATAAATTCTCCTCTGTGCTGTGCCGGTAAGTAGGCTTGTGAGTCTGCCGATGTTCACCCCCATCCACGGGACTCAGTTCCTTCCTTTGTAAAGTGAAGAAAGGAGTGGAGGATGTTTTGGGACTAGGGTTAACAGTCCCCTCTCTCACTTCCATTGCCAACAGAAAGAAACGGTAAATAAAACAAGAGAAACCAATACACGCTTGAGCTTCAACAGGCAGAGGCCAGAACGTCCCCAGGCAAGAATAAACAGGGGACTCAGCGCCCTCCCCCAACCTGACATAATAGGATAAAAAAAACTATAAAATATGTTTAAAGTGTAAAGCTTTTGGTGATGGTGAGTGATGTCAGCTGAGGTCCCAACGTTAAGGAGTCAGGGGAGCTGACACAGACAGTCTTCCTCCTGGATGGGGGACGGGAATGCAAGGCTCAGTGGGAATTGGCTCGCCTGATTATATTTACAGTTTTGTGCATATCTAATCAGTACAGGGTGGGGAAAAAGTAGGTGTCCAGTTGTGAGTACGTGACACAGAGTTTATTCTTGTATTGTTGTTTTATTATTTATAAATTATTGTATTATTTTCCATATAAAGAACTGTATACCTACTTTTGCACCTTACTGTATAGGAATATTCATACATCTATCTATCTATATATATGTTTTAAATTTTGTTTATTTATTTTTAGAGAGAGGTGAAGGGAGTGAGAAAGAGAGAGAGAGAAATGTCAATGTGCGGTTTCCTGTCACATGCCCCCTACTGAGGACCTGGCCTGAAACCCAGGCAAATTCCCTGACTGGGAATCGAACCAGTGATCCTTTGGTTTGCAGCCTGAGCTCAATGTACTGAGCTATAACAGCCAGGGCCCGTATATATCTTATATATACAACTTATATGGTTATCTATAGATACAGATACGGATATAGATATAGGTATGGATGCCTCATATTTCTTTCTGGCTGCTGGAACTTGCGAATGTTCAGCTTTAGTAGACTGGCAATTTTTTAACATATTTCTTCTGATTACATTCCCACCACAGCGCACTCACCACTGCCTCGGATTCAATACCAGACATTCTAGCTGGTAGATAATTTGATCTCATTGTGCCTTTTAATTTGCATTTCCTTGATGACTAAGGAAGTTGGGTAGCTTTTCATATGTTTATTGGTTTGGAACATCCTTTTTTGTGAAGCGGTTTTCCAGACTTTTTGCCCATTTTTTTTTTCTACTGGATTGTCTGTCTTTTTCTTAAGTATTTGTAGGAATCCATTCTTTGCTCAGGATGGGAGTCTTTTCTCAGACATATATAGTGCAAATATTTTTTTTTACAACTCTGTGGCTTCATTTTTGCTTTCTTAATGTATCTTTTGAGAAACAGATGTTCTCAATCTTAGTGTAAGTCCAATGGATCGCCGTTTCCAATCACAGTTTGCTTTGTCTGTGTCCTGCTTTGGATTTCTTTGCCTTCCCCAAGGTCATGAAGATGCCAGGTTGTGTTGATTCTAAGAGCTTTAGGCTTTTAACTTGCACACTGAAATTTTTCCCCTATCTGGAATTAGCTTTTGCCTATGCTATGATGTATGGTAGCAGTAGAGATGCCTTACTTTATACAGGTATTTGGTTGACCTGGTACCATTTAATGAAAGGGTGACCTTCTCTCTGTCTGTATTGTCTCGTCACCTGTGTGTGTCAGATGACAGTGCATCTGTGGCTCGGATCTGTTTGCTCCTCCTTGTACCAATACCACATGCTCATAACTCCTCTAAGGTGATAATACGTCTTTCTACTTGATGGTGTGAATGTTTTTAAGCCTGCTTTTCTATTTCTTCACCACTGTCTTGGGTATGCTTGACTCTTCGTCTTGATATCATTATGGTTCACTTATAATTTGGGAGTGGGGGAGAGTCTGTGGAGAGTTTAGTCTGATTTGGGGAGAATTGATGTCTTCACCACACCGAGATTTCTAATCTCTGAACGTGGTGTTTTCTTCCATTTATCTAGATCTCCTCTAATTTTTCTCCTTAGTATTTTATCATTTTCAGTGTAGATATTTTGGGAAGCTTTCATAAGAAGCACTCATAGACAATTGATGTTTCATGCTACTAAAATGATCAGGGGTGTGGGGAAGTGGACGAGGACGCAGGGGAGATGGATGGAGACGGGAGGAGACTTGACTTCGGGTGGCGAGCAACCGGTCGGTGTGCCGATGATTTTTTGTTGACTTGTACACTTGAAACCATTATGGTTTTATTAACCGTCACCCCAATGAATTCATTAACATTTTTTTCAATTAAAATTTAAAAAATTTTTGCCCTGACTGGTGTAGCTCAGTGAATTGAGTGTGGGCCTGTGAAGCAAAGGGAAGCTGGTTCGATTCCCAGTTAGGACACATGCCTGGGTTGTAGGCCACGTCCCCAGTAGGGGGCACACGAGAGGCAACCACACATTGATGTTTTGCTCCCTCTCTTTCTCCCTCCCTTCCCTTCTCTCTAAACATAAATAGATAAATAAAATTGTAAACATTTTAATAAAAATTTCTATTTTATAATTGTTGCATGTGTAGAAGTACATTCGATGTCTGCCCGTCATTCTTGTATCCAGTGAAACTCTAAACTCACTTATTAATTCCAGTCATTTTTCTATAGATTTTAAAAAATGTACAATCATAGCAGCCACCACATCAAGCAGTTTTAAACTTTGCTCTCTCTTGGCCTGTCTCACTAGCGAGGACCATCAAATTCAATATTTAATGGAAGTTGCATCGCCTTCCTGATCTCAGACAGAAGGCCTTCAATAATTCACCACCGCATTAGTTTTCTGGGACTTCCATAACAAAGTGCCAAACACTGGCTGGCTTGAAACATGGAAATTTATAGTCTCAGAGTTGTGGAGGCAAGAAGTCTGAAATCAAGGCATCAGCCTCTTCCCTCAGAAATTCTGCGCAGAATCTTCCCTTGTGTGTTCTTGGTTTTGGGTGCTGCGGGCACACCCTGGTGTTCCTTGGCCTGTAGCTGTGTCACTCCAGTCTCTGCCCCATCATCGCCCCCATGTGTCTGTGTCCAAATTTCTGTCTTAAGAAAAGATTTTAGAGAAAGGGGGGTGGGGAGAGAGAGACATTGATGTGTTGTCTTGCTTATTGATGCATTCATTGGTTGATGCTTGCATGTGCCTTGACCAGGAATCGATCCCACAACCTTGGCATCTTAGGACAGTGCTCTGACCAACTGAGCTACCTGGCCTGGGCTAAATTTTTTCTTCTTGTAAAGATAGCAGGCATTTTGATTAGGGCCCACCTTAATGTTCTCAAGTTCACTTTCTTACATCGGCAAGACCCTATTTCCAAATATAGTCACGTTCACAGGTCCTGGGGGTTGGGACTTGAGCATGTCTTTTGGGGGTGGGGACAGAATTAAACCCATAACAACCAGTAGGGAACATATTTGCTGTAGTAATTTTTATGTTTTTTTAAAATTATTTTTACATTAATTCTTTTTTTAAAAGATTTTCTTTATTTTTATTTTTTAGAGAGGGAAGGGAGGGAGAAAGAGAGAGAGACATCAATGTGCGGTTGCTGGGGGACATGGCCTGCAACCTAGGCATGTGCCCTGACTGGGAATCGAACCTACGATGCCTGGTTCGAAGCCCGCGCTCAATCCACTGAGCCACACCAGCCAGGGCAGTAATTTTTATGTTTTGTTTTATTTTGTTTCTTTTCCCCCCCACCATGCTTCATACAAGAAAGACATTCCCTTCTGTATTTACTCAAATTAAAAAAAAATTAAGTTATTAACTAACTTTCTCTAATGCGTTTGGGGCTTATCTTCAAGTTTCTTCGACAAATTGTGGAAAATAAGAGTTACATGTTCCTTGAGAGTTTGGTAGAATTTACTTATGTTTTACTGCCTCAGTCTCTAAAGGGAGAATTTGATCACCATTTCAATATTTGTTACTGATCTTTACCTTTTTTCCTTTCTTCTGGCACCAAATTGAGTTTAAGTTTCTTTCTTTTTTTTTTCCTGAAAATTTCTCACTTGATCTAGGTGTTTCTATTTCATTCTTAATAGTTGTTCATAATATGCTTGTCAATAAATTGTAAATTAGATGCTTTTATAATGTATATCAAATAAATTCTCTTTCTGGTAAAGAAGAACAAATTTTTCAGTACTTCCAGACCATTAACAATTCCACATTTCCACCCCCCCCCCCGCCTTTCCTGTGTAATCTTCACTCAGCTTTAATCAAGGGCTCATCTGATTGTTGTCCTACAGTGTCCTCTTATTGTCACTCTAAAAACTATCTGCTCATTTTCTGAAGTAGCTAAGTTTTTAGACTTCATGCTTTCCTCTCTATTTTATTACCATCACATTTTATTTGTTTTTAAAAAGATTTTACTTACTTATCTTTAGAGAGGGGAAGGTGGGGAGAAAGAGAGGGAAACATCAATGTGTGGTTACCTCTCACGCACCCCCTGCTGGGGACGTGGCCCCCAACCCAGGCATGTGCCCTGACTGAGAATCAAAACAGCGACCTTTTGGTTCGAAGGCCCGCACTCAATTCCCTGACCTAACCAGCCAGGGCTACTGTCACATTTTAGTAGAGCAAATCGTTCGAAGTGCGGGTCCATGGCAACCACATTTTGAGACCTTACTTTCTGTTGACTCTGTCCTCATAGGAGATTGATTGACTAGCTTGTATAGAAGTCTACGTTGGAAGTCATGTTTCTCTAGGAAGATAAAGGCATTGTTTGTTGTCTAAGGCATTTGAAGCACTCATCTTTTGTACTTGTCATTTTTTTAAAGATTTTCTTTCTTTATTTTTAGACAGAGGGGAAGGGAGGGAGAAAGAGGAAGAGAAATACCAATGTGTGGTTGCCTCTTGTGCTCCCCCTACCAGGGACCCAGCCCACAACCCAGGCGTGCACCCTGCCTGGGAATCGAACCGGGCAGCCCGAGCTCAGTCCACTGAGCCACACCAGCCAGGACCCGTATTCATCATTTTTTGTGCACTTTGTTGTCACCGACCCTCACTGCTTTGACGTGTGGGTGGTGAGTGTCTTGTCCTTCCTTTTCTGCGTTGCATCAGGTGTTCAGAAGGGTCTTTCAATCCAGACACCCATGCATGCCTACAGTTCTGAGGTCTCTGGTATTATTTCATCGTTGTTTACCTTCTTTTCTTTTTCTCTGCTCTCCTTTTCCAGAACTTCATTTGCATGTTGGCGTTCCCAGATCGGTCTTTTGCTTTTTCCCATAGTTTGTCTGATTGTTTTGATGTAAACACACTTGAAGTATAGCTGCTTTGTCTTCCAGCCTTGCTATTAAATATATTGCTTTTCCCATCACAATTTTGATTTCCAATAATGCTTTGGTCTCCGATTGATCTTTAAAAGCATCCTTTTTGTATTCTGTGGACGAAATAGCTCCTGTTGCGTCATTGGCCGCACTCCTCGTGGGCACTTAGCATCACAGCAACTCAGACACCATTAGGCCTTTTGCTTCGAGACTCTTAAAAGTTTCCAACATCTATTAATTGACGTCATCTTATTTGCTTTGTCTTTCTGCATTGACGTTATGATTTTCCTCTTCATTCTGGTATTAGTGGAATGTTCCAAAGAAGACCCCTTTCATTAAAAAACCAACCTCTAGCATAGTTATGTTAGTTTCCCTTCATTTGTTAGCTCTTCTCTTTATTTGCATGTTTTCTTTTTGGGGAAGAAACCAGGAATTAGTCTATGTATAGTCAGCTTGCGATAGCCATGCTTTATACTTGTGATCAGCTTCTGTGAGGAAAATGGCCAAACCATTTCTAAAAGTGCCCACTTAGTAAACAGATTCTGGAAGGGAAGCACAGAATGAGATAATTATTGACCTTAAGATAACATATTAAAAACTACTTTAATAAAAACTGTGTGTACTAGCACAGGAGCAGTGAATAGCTGGGCACCCCAGACAGAGCTGTATATGTATTTAGGGATATAATGTACAATGACAGTTATATAACTATCAGCGAGGGTGTGTTTATTACTCAGTAAACAGTGCTGGAGAAACAGACTGACTGTTTCTACCTTACAAAAATATATGCACAAAAAGTAGCATTTAGTGGGCTGCAGTTCTATAAGGAAGGTGTATCTCTTAAGCTAACAGAACATGCAGAATGTCTTTGAGACCTCAAAGGCGGGCGTCTTTCGTAACTAAACTCCAGAAGTCACGCACAGGAAAGGGAAGGGCTGATGGACTTGACCTGAGCAGAAGTCGTGGTTGCTGTTTGGCGGAGCTGCAGTTAAAATACAGATGACAGATCAAGCTCTACTCTTTCCGGTATCTCGAATGCGCAGAGCACTCCTGCAAATCATCGAGGGAAAGACCAACAGCTCAACAGAAAAAAAAAAAGGACGGGCGAGAAGCATAGGAAGGCTTTCAGATGGAAAGCCAGACAGCATACCTCATTGAACAAGTGTGTGTCTAACCTCCCTCGTCACCTCAGATATGCAGATTTACACGTCATATCACCATATTGGCATTGGATGGGCCAGAACTGGAAAATTTGCTGGGGTTAAATGCAGCTGGGGACTTGGGGAGCTGGGCACGTGTGTTTACTTCGGGACCTGAATGGTGGCAGAGCCACTCCAAAGGGCAGTCGGGCGGAACGATGCATGCAGTCACCCCTGACCCCACAGCCCCCCTCCAGCGCCCATCCCCTGAAGAGTGTCAGGGACGTGCCCTGAAGACCAACACAAGGACAGCCAGCCTTGCATGTGTCACAGGCAGCTGGCGATGAGCTGGGTAACCTTCCTTAAGGAAATAAATTTGTAACGGTGTGTATGTGCACAGCACGGACCTCGGGCATTATTTACATTCACCGCAAATGCACAGAACAACTCGAGGCCCTGGCAGCTGGGTAGCTCCGTTGGTTAGAGCATCATCTCGATGCACCAAGGTTGCAGGTTTGATCCCTGGTCAGGGCATGTACAAGAAGCAACCAATGAGTGGGACAACAAATCAGTGTTTCCCCCCACCTCTGTAAAACCAATAAATAAAAGTTGAAACAAACTCTATATCACACATATTTTTGAGTGAAATGATTAAAAATGTTGTGAGGGGACATTTTTCGTGTACGATGTGTAGACATTGTGAAGGCTGGGGTCGGGTGTAGAATGGGAATGGGGACGAGGAACGAAGGGGAAATGAACAACTAATGTCAACCAATAGATAAATAATGAGTGACATAATCCAAAAGGGACTTTGCGAAGAAAACTGACAGTGTGTAGGCTGCAGACTGAGCCATAGGTTGAGGTTACTTTGTTTGTCTGTGGTCCTAGGAAATAAAACTAGTTCAAAATTGGGTGCTGGAGACTGAAGAGCCAGGACTGGAGAAGCTCCCCACTTGGGGGCGGAGTTGGGGGGCGTAGCTGCAGAAAGGCCCTCGCTCTCGGGAGGGTGGACAGCAGGCCACCCGACTGAACACAGCCCTGTGATATGACAGAAAATCTATCCGGGAAACAGGACCGCGACCTTTTGGTGACGTTCCAGGAAAGCACGTCTAGATTCCATTAGCACCGGGATGGATGACTCAGGTTTAAGGCAGCAGATCTGCGATCACGGGTGTGGGTTCTGTGAGAAACGGGATGGGTGGGGGGCGGCTGGGTCCCGAGTCCCACCCGCGGGTGCTCGAAGGCAGAGCCAATTGTTGACACAGAGCCCATGTCGTGCTGTGTCACATCGCAGCATGACAGCTGAAGATGCAGAGGCAGGAGAGCAAAGGGGCCACGTCCCCCGGTGGGAACCAGCGCTGGGAAGACTCGGCTGGGTGTGGAGGCGTAGGTGGGCATGCCGACCCCAGCTGACCCTGGCAGGTCCTCTCCTCTTGCACTTTACGGGTGAGACTGAGAAAGGCAGGGCAGGCAGCACCAGGGCAACGGGTGAAAACCAGCTGAGGTTCAAGCAGAAGCACCTCTGCGGTTTTCAGTAGAGAGCCCTTGACCTTCCTCTCAGAGGCTGGAGCTGCGTTTCGTTCTCCACGTGGATTCATCCAACGCTGAAGTTTTTATCCTCTTACAGGTTTGCCAGTCATAAGGTTTCTCGTTGCTCCTCAGGTAAAGTTCTGTGCCCTAGACCCCTGAAAGGACAGCCTGAGGTGGTCCTGCCAGGACCCGCCCCTTGCCCCCCGGGTCTGTGGCTGGTGGCCTGGAGGTAACTATTCTCGCAGTCCACGACTACGGCGGGTGAAGGAAACGGGCAGTTTCCCCACCAGGCATCATGGGTATCGACTAAGCAAGGTGGACTGTTCTTCTCGGGAATTGAAAGAAGGCTGGGCCACAGTGAGCTCCTTGGTAGGAGCAGACATCGATCCAAGTGACCCACCAGTGGAACCCAGAGCGGTCCCTGCATTCCGGCTGCCGAGGGCTGCCTTCCTGTTCAAGTCTCCCTGGTGGCCAGCTGGGCGTTCCTGACCCCGCCGGGAGGCCTGGTTGGTCACCTCTCCCCGGGTTACTGTCAAGACCCGCCCCATAGCTAAGATCCTTGTTTTCCATTTTCTCAAGTGGATTCTTTTTTAAAAAATAATTTTTAATAATTTTTTATCCTCACCTGAGGATATGTTGATTGATTTTAGAGAGAGAGAGGAAGAGAGAAAGAAACATCAATCAGTTGCCTCTCTCACAGGCCCCAACTGGGGATCGAACCCACAACCTTTCAGTGTACGGGATGATACTCGAACCAACTGCACCACCGGCCAGGGCTTAAATGGATCCTTAAGGTACATTCCCATGTACGTGACATGGTCTGAGCAAATCTGGTCCATGCCAAAAAAGAACCGAACTGGACCATTCGTTTGCTTTCTTAACCTTCTAGACAGTGGTCTTCAGCGTTGACCAAGGGCACCCCCAAGCAGCCAAGTGCAGGAAGAGATGGTGGAACGTGGGCTTCATGCCGTAGTTTCCAAGGGCTATCAGCCACCCATGGGAGAGGGGCAGGCAGGTGCTCGCAACAGGCGTGCGGAGGCCAGGTTGGGCAGAGCGTGGTTCTGACTGAAACGTGTCAGTGAATTAGGGCCCTGGGGTTGTTTGGGGCGGGGCTGCCAGTGAGGTGGGGGCTGTGTGATGAGGGAGAAGACATCTCGGGATGTGTGTGGGGACGGCACTCACAGATCCGTGTGGCCGAGTCGGATCGAGGTGGTGATTCCACTTGTGAGCTCCGATTAGAAGGCTGAGGAGAGGTTATCCCGGGAAATCCAGCAGAACAACTAATTGCCAGAAAGCTCTGACTGCAGGTGGAGGAACCAGCCACCCCGGCGTGCCTTCCACTGCAGGGTTTCCTGGGGTGTGGGCATTTCAGTGCTGAAAAACCAGGAGAGTCCTGGGCGGTAGGGATGCTTGGTCAACTCTAGGATTTGCAAACCACAGAAAGTCACTACGCAAGCAGAAATCGGTGATTGGTTGACTTGCGTGGTCAAACCACAGGGAGGGGAGCTCTAAAACCCGGTTGAAAAATCCCAGGAACGGATCATGCCATTCAGGGACCGCCTCTGGCCTCGAGCTTCTGGGGATTTCATTTCCAGGAACTTGAGACGTTTTTGGGGAACACGCGTGTCCAGAAGTCTCCCGGGCATTCTGATCTAATGGCTCTGAGCTTGGGCTTTGGCGTCAGGGTATTGAAAACCTCTGCTTTCCATGAATAACAGAACAGGCCCACACTTTCCAAACATGCCTGTCCATTGCAGCTGTCCGGAGAGTTGACTCAGGACCGAATCCTCTGCAGAAGGCCCACCAGACACTGCTCTGTGCTCACCTGGTGCAGGCACGGCCGGCGGTGGGTGCGGGTGTGAGGATGCCCATGCTCGGGGCTCAGGGACTGAGCTCGAACTGACCGGGCTGTGGCCCATGCTTTGGGAGTCTCTGCACACGGGCAGGCGATTCTGAAGTGCAGACAAATTTGGGACCCATCCCTAGATCCTCTCCCAGAATAGCCCTGGGACTTGCTCTGGGGAAGAGTAAAGATCTGTGGGTATTTTAATCTTCAGATCCGTCCACAGGGGACCATTTGCAAACCCTGTGAGTCAGCCGAACGTCCGCTCTCGTGCTTACGCCAGGACCCGGGCCTGGGAGGGAGGGGGTGCATGTGATTAGGAGGTTTTGGAGGCAGCTGGGATGAGACCCCAACCAGACAGCGGCTGAGTCCTCCACGATCAATCCTCTCACTCTCCCAAAACTGTCATGGCCATCGATCAAGGTTTCCAACAGGGGTGCGGTGACTGTCCTGACTTGTGCCTGTCTCGGCTGACCTTTGACATGACATCATGCCCTGTGTCGATTGCCCCCTAAAAGGGCGATAACACTGCTTACTATAGATGACCCACATACATAAAGCAGCTGAGGAGTAGTTCGTGCAGAATCGAGCACTGGCATTTCCCTCCTTCTCGCCACTTGGAACATCTGAGTCCCCTCAGGGACTTGTTTTAATAACGGCCATTTCTGCCGTGGCCGACAAACGCCCTCCCTCTGGATGTTCGAGCACTGCTTATAGGGCTCCCAGGCGTGTGCTTACAGCGTTACGATGCCCAGACTTCACTTCTCAGAATTTGTTCACATGCAGCCATAGAATGTTTAAACCAATGCTGAAGTTTTCAGAGAAAAGGACTGTGGGATTCTACAGCTGCACCACTAATATTATGCAGACATCCAGCCAGGCCTGCGAGCGAACCTCATTTTCCAAATATCATGACTCGGCAGATTTCCGATGACACGATTCATTGACATTCAAACAACGTGACTGAGTGATCCTCTGCTCTGATAGGATGACACCGAGTTTCCATTTCAGTGATGCGTACCCGGAAAACGTAAATCTGAATTCACGGCAACCGTGCCAACAACGCTCATCCCCAACCCCGTGCCTCCCACCGGTCACGCTTGCGTCACGAGAGAGCAGAGCTGTACTGGGTGACCCTTCTGCGGAGGACTTGGTCCTGAAATGGCAGCTTGTGGAAAAGTGGCGGCAACCAGACCACTGGGACTGAGACTGATTTTTGATTTGTCCCTTTTGAAGAGAGTGGATGCTACTTCAGCCATAATACGTGGGGTCGAGTGTCGGGCCGTGAGCGCAGAATGAGGAAAAGCTGGGTCTCGGGTCTACTCAGGATGCCTCCGATGTCGTGACCTGTTGGTTTTTAGAGTGCTTTACCTTGGCGATTCTCATGCACACATCCTAAGACACTGGAAATAAAGAAAAAATTAATTCAGCAATATGGGGAGAATAGCCAGAGTCTCACAGGGCAAGAAAACCAAACAAAAGAAAAAACAAGAAACCACACACTCCATGAGGGACAAGGGCCGCCCTGGAAATGAGCAGAATGCCTCCATGTCCCCCCTCCTTTCTTGTGGGCTCCGCCCCACAGACAGCCTGGAACGGGAAGTCTGGTGGCTGTACTTGACCCCTGTTCTTTGCCCAGCTGCCGGGCACCAATCCAGGGAGGAGAGCTCGCTGGCTGGGTCACCCCAGTCAGAGTCGCTCCCTGGTTGTCCTGGCGGTTAAGGTTAGAGCCGGCTGTCAGACAAGCGGTAGGGTTGGGGAGGGGCAGAGGCCCTGGGGAGCTCCCAGTGCGAGACCACGTCTGCTGAGGCCAGGGTGGGCCCTGCGCGGGCAGAAGCAGGGGCGGGAGGTGTCCCGGATCAGCCCCGGTTCAGCCCCGAGGTGCCCTTTCTTCCCCGACGTTCCAGGACACACCACTGCGAACCTTCTCTCCTCCACTTTCCAGCGAGTTGTTTTGCTTCCTGTTTGCTGTTCATTGTAAGACTGGACAGGAAGCTGCATCACCGCGCACGCAGAGGCTAGTGAGTCGCCATGATAAGGCAAACGCCCCAGTAGCAACCACCCAGGGCAAGAAGCAGGGCCTGGCAGTCACTCCAAAGCGCTTCCTCGAGCCCTGTCCAACCACGGCCTCTCCCCTCCCCCCCACGAAGGGTCACAGGGCCGATTTTTGTACCAGGCATGGCCTGGCCTTGCTCCGTGGTTTCACGGTCCAGCGGTGGATCCCAGGTACTGCAGTGACACCATGTTTGTTTGGTCAGCTTGCTCCATTATTTCTCTGTTTGTCTGGAGACACAGTTCCAGCCCTGTCCCCGGCCCCGGCTCTGGCCCCGGTTCGTCTGTTGGAGAGTCTGGGCTCTTCTGCCTGTGGAGTTTTCTCCTGCTCAGATTTCAGACTTAAACTGCGCAGCTCAGCAGGTTGCCCTGCCCCGTTCTCTGCACACTGGCCACTGGATCCCGAGCCCCTTGAGACTCGGGTCCAGTCCCTTCAACGGGACCACAGGTGCATCGTGGCCTTTCACCGGGAAGCGAGTGCTGGCCAGTTGCTGTGGCCAGGGAATCACAGCCCCCGGGTCTCCTCACTGAGTGCTGGAACTCGCTAGTATGCTGTTTGGTCCCTTTGTTTTCACTGGTCCTTTTACATTTGTTATTCGGTGTTTTCGGGCCCAGAATGTGGTCTCATGGTGGGCGTTCCGTGCACACCTGAGGGTCTGTGCATTCCGCCGCTGCGGGAACAGGTACTCCGTCCGTCCTTGTCAGTACCGAGCAGCTGACAGGTGCTGCAGCTGGGTCCGTCCACTTCCTCTCCGGCTCTCTGCCCACCGCACCGGCCAGGGACCGGGTGGGGGACATGGAAGTCTCCAGCTGCGGAGGTGGGGTATCCGTTTCTCCCCGTACATAATTCGAGCCGTCCCTGCCTCCTGCATTGTCACTCCATCAGGTGCATGCACACGAAGGGGTGGCTCTTGGTGACTCATCCCTTTATCATGATGCGACGCCTCTCTGTCGTCGGCACAGAAGGCTGCCCTGCCTGAAATGAATGTGCTGCCCCGGCTTTCCTCCAGTCAGCGCTAGCATGGTGCTTCTCTCCCCATCCGTTTATCTTCAACTTCTCCGTCTGTATATGTAAAATTTGGTTTTTCATACATAACACACAATCGGTGTTGGTTTTGATCCACTGCTGTATTGTCTTTTAACCGGTGTATTGACATTTAATGTGATCATTGACATCATTGGATTAATATATGCCGTGTTTGTTATGTTTTTCTGTTTATTGTCTTGCTTTTATTTCTGTTTTCTGTCTTTTTCTGCCTCCTCCACTTCTGGTTGAGCATTTGATACAATTCAATACTCTTCCCTTAGCTCACCGATTATATTTCTTTTTGAATGTTGTCTAGCAGCTGCCCTGGGCTTTGCAATATGCATTTGTGAGCCCTCCCTTGCACCCACGACGCATCACATTCTCTGCTGCCCACTCCGCGTAGACTCCGGAATCCGGCGGCATCGCCTGTTGGTCTCCCCCAGAGGCCAAACAGACACCAACACACACCAGATGTGTTGTGAAATCACTGGTTCAGTCCCAAGGTCACGGCAGTGCCCGGCTCACAGCAGGAACTGAAAGGGCCAGCAGTCCTTGTTCAGCTCATTCTCATTCACGCGGCCATGAGGAACCCGAACGCCGCTGATCGTCACTCTGCACAAAGGTGGAGACCAAGCCCAGGCTAGTACGTCACAGTGTGAAAGGGCAGGCAGACCACCAGAGAGGACACCCAGACAGATGAGGGACTGTCCGGAGACCCACTCCGTGTGTCTGTCTCGGTGCAGACCTCAGCGCTGATGGTCCCTGTCCTCACACGCGCTCCCTCAAAGTTGCAGTTTACCCACCTGCTGAATCTCTGAACAGGGCACCGCGGGGACCAGGAGGCTGGCCGCAGTGGCCTTGTCACAGACCGACCGCTGTCACTGCCTCAGTCTGCACTGTCCCCCGTTCACTGGCCCTTCACCGTCCTGTCTTAGAATGCACACGTTTAGGGCCTGACGTACAAGTTCAAAAATCAGACAACTACTTTTAAATGTAAACATAAAAAGAAAAAGCCCTGTTTTCTCGTAGCCCTGGCTAGGCGGCTCGGTTGGTGGGAATGTCTCCTGGGTGCCGAAAAGCTGTGGGTTGGACCCCTGCTCGGGGCATGTGTGGGAGGCGACCAATCGGTCTTTCTCTCTGTTTCTCTCTCTCTCATTTCCTGTCTCTCTCTGCAAAATCAATAAAAACATACCCTCGGGTGAGAATTTTTTTTTAAAAAACCCGTTTTCTGAGGTTTCTGACCCTGGTGTTTATGGCCGCAGGCGCGGTCACCAGGAGCACCCTTGGGGCTACAGTGACTCTGGGGACATGGGTCCTTCCAGAGAAACCACGTGACGGTGCCGCGTGGAGACAGTGAGCTGCAGAATGTGACGTGAGGTTTAACTTCCTGCGCCTGCCCAGGCTGGTTGTGCCCAGACATGCCAGCCCCCATGCTGGCCCTCTGCCAGAGTCACGGTCACGGGCCCCACGAGGCCAAGGGCAGCCGTGTGCAGAGGGGTGCAGCTCCTGGGCTCCGGGGTCGGCGGGGTCACCAGGCCGTCTCCGTGGGGGGCATGGGGCTCCATGGAGGAGAGGGTGCCACACTGGGCCGGCAGGGCGACAGATGATGGTCCTGGCACACAGTCCTGTCTGCCCCTCGGGCTGTGTTTCAGAAACGGGAAGAAAATACATATGTCGCGGCACCAAAAAACAAAATAGCATCAGCGTGTCAGGAGTTTTTAGGGACCTGGGGAAGGCAGACCGGTGCACAGTGGGATGCTGTCCCAGGCCCCAGGAGCAGGTGGTGCGGGCGCTGAGGATGGGCAGGACCGGGCCGTGGGCCCGTGGGCCCCCACACAGCGGCACCTGCTCTCTCCTTGGGACTCAGGAGGGTCTCTCTCTGGGTCACTGCCTATAGGTAGAAGAGTCTCAGACATTGCAGTTCCCGGAGCCCCTTCCTGCCCTTCCCCTCTCAGGAGGTGATGACAGAGGCCAGAAGATGGGTGTCCCAACTGTCAGTGGGAAATGAGAAAAGTCCTGATTTAAAACATTAGGGAGGAAAGCGCTGAGTAGCCCAGTTAGGGGTTTTGCTCTCTGACCCCTGAGAGCACCGGGAAACCATAGAGGGCGTGTGAGTGCCCTTACACCATCAGTTTGTGCTTGTCTCTGCATTTTCGAACCCTCTGAGCTTTGAATGAACTGCCCCTTCTGTTTGTACAGAGGTGCGGATTCCTGGCTCACCCCTCCATGTGCACCCCGTCTCCACAGGGGGTTCCATCCCAGGGAGCCCACATGCTACAGACAGGGGTCCCTCCTCTAGATGTTGAACAAGGTGACAGTTCCCGTTTCCCTGGACAGAGAGAGCTCGCCACCTGGTGGCTGCATCAGGAGCCAGTCACACTCAGCCAGGCCACGACCCTCGGGCAGTGGGCAGGGTGCTGGGACGTGGCAGCCCTGTGCCCACTGGGAGATAAGCAGTCACAGCATGTCCCTGGTCGTGGAGTTGGGTTTCGGTGCCGTCCCAGGGCTGGGCCTGCGCAGCTGGGCGTGCAGTGGCTCCTGCAGGCTCAGTGAGCTCGAGAAGGGTGGGCACCCTTCATCCACAGTTTCCATAGGGCATGGCCACCCTCAGGAACACATGCCTCTTGCATGGCAGGGACATGTGCTGGGTGGACGCTGAAACAGTGAGCACACAGAGTTGGACCCTCAGTGCCCGGTGCTGAGTGCCAGGGATGCAGCGTCGGGCCAGGCGCACAGGCCAGGCACGCGGCAGGAGCTGGGCACAGACACCAGGCTCAGGACACCGGGCACACAGTGCTGCTTTGAGTAAGGGACTGGGAGTACCATCAGCCCAGGGTTCCCGTGTCTCTCTGCCCCCGGACCCTGAGTAGCCGGGCTGCAGACGAGGGTCTGGGCTGGGTGTCGTCGCTGCTGCTGCTGCTGTCGCAGAGCCCAGAGCACCCAGCGCGTCTCCCCTGCGTGTGTCTGAGAGTCGAGCCTTCAGGCCCCATGACGGACGGTGGAGGCGCCGAGCCCTTCACTGCAGCACCACCCCGTCGTGTATGGTGTGTGTGCACACGGCCCCTGAACCCCACGCTGGGCCATTTTCCCTGTGAGCATCTTGGAAGCAGTTTTGGAGATGTCCTAACTACCTGGAGGCGATTGTGTCGGTCACACTAGGCCACCATGAAGTGGTGGGTGGCTGCGTCTCCATGACCTGTGCCCAGCCCGTTGTTCCTGTGAGTGAGCGTGAGTGTCCCTTCACTGGTGACAGCCACTATCAACCACACATGTGACATCTCAGCATTTTGTACTCTCTGAGACCGCCGTGTGAGCCGACAGTGTGCACTCCGGGTGTTAATGAGTACAGCGTAGTGCCCAGATGGGTTTTCTCTTCCTGAGGGTTTTCTTCACGACCTTTCCTTTCCCCTGCATTCTCTATTGTAAGAATCCAGTGTACAGTACACACAACATACTGTGTTAATTGGCTGTGTAATCAGTGAGGCTACCGGTTGTTAGGCTAGATTTTCAGCTGGGCAGGGCTCAGCCCCCCAAACTCGTTGTTGCTCAAGGGTCGCCGGCACCTCACTTGACATTTTTTGTCCTCGGTATTTTGGGCATGGCTTCCTAGAATGCCGGGTCAGAGGACAAGGCATGTGCGACCTTACTTGTTACTGCCGATTCTCTCCATCAGGCGGCGGCGGCACTTTGGGTCTCCATCAGTGATGTTGGAACGTGACAGGCATGATGGCCGTAAGCAGGGTAGGTCGGGGTGGGATCGGCGAGGGGTCCTATGGCTGCACTGACGTTCTGCACACTAGCTCTTCTCCGGTCTTAAAGCCAAGAAAGTGGAACGCCAACTCCCCTCCGGCCTCTCTGCCTCCCCTTTCACCATCCCTCCTTCCTCCCCTGTTAACTCCGCAAAGCTTGAAGACAAGCAGTTTGAACCTTTATCCATTAGGTGGCGCTACAAAACAACCTTTTAAAGCTCAGTGACTTTGACCTTCCTCCCCGAGGTGATTCTCCTCTTCCTGAAGGAGCAGAAATTTAGTCCAAATAAATATTGAAAATCACAGCTCCAGAAACTGGCAAAGGTGGTAGCATCTGCATAATTAATAAAAAAATTAATGCTATACCGATTCAAAGGCAGGCGATGGTTCACCCTTCAGGACACCCCGGGGAATCCTGGCAGGGGAAAACCGGTGCTTGTAACAGTGTTCGGAGGCCAGGAGCACACGAGGGGCCTGTGCCCTTGAGCAGCTCGGCTGCCAGCCTCAGCCCGTCCCTGCTAACCCCCTTTGGTGTCAGAATCTCAACATGACTCCCCGCATTGGAGGAAAACCCGAGTGAAGCCGGAAGTGTAGAGAGCACACCCAGGTCTAGCGCCCTTACCCAGTGTCCGTTCCCAGTCCTGCATGTGCTGCCCCCTGAGCTTGTACCGTCAACCTTAGGGCGTGATTCTGCATAATTTTATATATTCGATCACTTGTCCTGAGGAAGGTCTGCTGGGTTCTCTGAGACAGGGGCGGGGCTTGGGAGGACGCTGGATTCATCCCTACTGGCCGCCAGGCTGTGGAGTCCAGATGCCCACACCCCCCGCCCATGCCCAGCCCCTCCAGGACCAGGACAACTTCTCCTTGAGGCTCAATATTGCTGAGACAAGGCGTACTCACCTGTCCAGTGACAGCCCAAGGAGTGTCACCCCCGGAGATGCTGATTGGCTGGCAGGGTGCTGAGAGGGTGAGGGTAAGAAATTGAATCCTATCAAATCTTCTGTTGTAGCAGGCTTCCTCTGACCCCCATTTCATGGATGAAGAGGGCTCCACCTCATTATTGCCAGGGACCCCCACTCGACACCCAGGGGAGCAGGGCTTCTCATTTCTGCTGGGCCAGAGTGGCAGTTCCAGCTCCCCACCTTGCCTGCTGATTCCACAGGGCAGAGAGAGGCAGGGCACTTGGTTACGGCACCCCCTTGTGGCCTCTACTGGCACTGCAGGGGACCAGGCCTGGCACTGGTCAGGAATCAGCCCTGGCCTTCCACTTGGCCTTCTCTTACACCACCCAAATGTGAGTGGGAGTGCAGGGTGTCCTCTGGTTACCGCTTGGGACAGGGGGCAGTTCAGGCTCAGCAGTGGGCCTGTGCTATCGGGGCTCGGTGGCGTTTGACTGAGGGAGGGCGGTTGTTGTCTAAACATTTCCTGTCCCACGAGGCTGCCGCCTTCCTGGTTCTCTGGGTCCAGAAAGCAGGTTTGGGGATTTCCTTCGTTTCTTCGTTTGTGTTTTGTCCACGCCTTCCTGTTGGTGTCCTGCAGTTCCCCGCTTCTCCAGTGCCCAGTGGGGCGTACTCGGGGCAAAAAGGAAAGTCCAAGGAACTGACCACCATCTCGTTCCCCCAGACCCAAGGCCCTCGCTGACCTGTCGTCCTCGCTGCACCTTCACAGTCCCCTTCTGCTAGTTTATATACAGTGTTGGGAATTTTTAGCTGCGCTTAGTGGGAGGAATAGGGAAAAAGCACATCTACTCCATCTTTCTGGAAGCAGATGCTTCTGTGTTGTATTTTCATTCAGTTCATTGTATTTTTTAAATTTTTTTGATACTTCCTATTTGAGCCACGCACTAATTAGAAGTGTATTATGTAGTTTCCAAGTGTTTGGAGATTTTCCTGTTATTTTTTTTTTCATTACGGATTCCCAGTTTGAATCCACTATGGCGACAGAAAGACTTCTGTGTGATTTCCACCGTTTGACGCTGGTTGGAGTTTGGTTGGTGGCCCATGAGACAGGCTGCATTGGTAAATGTCCTGGAATGCTTTAAGAAAGGTGTGTTCTGTGGCACTGGGCAGAGTGTTCTCCAAATGTTGATCCGATCCTGCCGGTTGATGCCGACATTCTGTCAGTGGTCGAGAGAGGAGCCTTGAGGTGTCCAGCCACAACTACACTCATTTTTCCTTTCAATTGGTTAATTTTTTCTCCACCTATTTTGGAGCTCGGTTGTTTGGTGCCTACCTATTTAGTATTGTTACGCCTTCTTGATGCATGGAACCTTTTATCATTTTGTGATGTCCCTCCCGGTCCCTGGTAATTGTCTTTACCCTAAAGTCTGCTCTATGTGATAACAGATTCACTTCAGTCTTGTTCTGATTAGTGTTTGCATCTGATCTGTTTTCCCGTCACTTCCATTCAGTCTATGGCATTCTATTTGAACTGAGGGGTTTTTCTTTGTAGTTGGTATATAGTTGGGTCACTTTTTAAAAAAATGTATTGATCTCTCTTTTTAAATTTACATATTTAAACCATGTACATCTGATGTAATTACTGATATCTAGGGCTTACATCCACCAATTCATTTTTTTCTTTCTTTGTTCCCTTTGTTTATTTGTTTCTCTGTTTTTATCCTGCCTTCCTATGGGCGACTTGAACATTGTTTAGAATTCCATCTTGACTTTTCTATAATTTGTTAAAATTTTTAAAAAAATCCATCCCCTGGCTGGTGTAGCTCAGTGGATTGAGCGCGGGCTGCGAACCAGGCATCACAGGTTGGATTCCCAGTCAGGGCACATGCCTAGGTTGCAGGCCATGTCCCCCAGCAACCACACATTGATGTTTCTCTCTCTCTCTCTCTTTCTCCCTCCCTTCCCTCTCTAAAAAATAAATAAATAAAATCTTTAAAAAAAAATCCTCACCAAGGATAACGAGAGAGAGAGAGAAAGAAAGAGAAACCCTGATGTGAGAGAGAGGCATTGACTGGTTGCCTCTCTTAGGCTCCCCGACAGGGGATCGAACCCACAACTTAAGTATGTGCCCTGACCAGGAATCAAACCCACAACCTTTTGATGTAAGGACGATGCTCCAACCAACTGAGCCACCTAGCAAAGGCATGATTTTTCTATACTTTCTAAGTGTATCTCTTTGTATAGATGCTTTATCGATTGCCAGATGTTACATTCCAGCGTAGATGTTCAATAACAAACAGGAGGAAGTGCCGGCGGGTATATGCTTCGGCTTCCTCATGACCATGAGTGACTTGGCCCTTTACTGTCACTGTCTTCTTGATTGGCAGGATGGTCCCTGAGAAAGGCCGTATCCCCCACTTGGTGAGAAGATTCGGGTTTTGTGTGGCAGTCAGCATCCTGAGCTGCATGCGTTTCTTAAATACACAGGTAAGCAGCTCTCCTTCCCTGGCCACTGCCCACCTCACTGGGCTCTTTCTTCCATGTTTGGACCCCGAGTCCTTCCTCACCGTGTCACCTACTCAGGGTGCTGGCCCCAGTGGGGGCCTCAGGTTTCCATGTTCAAACTGCCAAGCCAACAGGAACCATGTGGTTTCCGTGGGAAACACCAGCATTGGTTTTCCTGCGGCTGGAATGAAATTAGCAGAGTGGTGTCCTAATGCCACCGCAAGCACCAGATCAATTCTGGTGTGCCACACCATGCAGGCAGCAGGCAAATTCTGTCCAGATCAGACCGACGGCACAGCACAGCCGGCCTGGTGCTTTTCAGTCCCCGTGGTGACGCAAGGAAGGAGCAAAGACTCTCGGAGCTCTGCTCTTCTCAGCGGAGAGCAGGAAGGGACGAACGCAGTGTGTTTTGTTTGTTGGTGTGTTTGTTTGATCAGACACGTTCTGGAAAAACGGCAAAGGGATCCAGATTTTGTGAGCTCGGAAAATATTGTCTAGTTTGTGCTGTTGGTGCTACTTTTCCTAAAACGTGTAAGAGACGGGGTGGAACAGGATGGCAATTCAAAACTTCTCCACAGAGTGCACATTTTACAGAATGCCATGACTCATCCTGTCGACTTTGTTAAAAATCAAACTGGTTTTTTTTTTTAAACGTGTGGGAGAAGGAGTCAGCATCTGTCACTAGAAAAAAAGCATCAGAAAAATAGAATAGGAAGGATCGATGGAGCAGCACAGCCAGGCTGAATGTTTAGAAACACCCAGGCATTACGTCTTTTTTATAAACCACGTTCCGTGAGACGCAAACCACGAGGCATTTCAAGAAAACCCAGCAGTGGCCAAGGCAGCCAGCAGGTCCTGCCGTAGGAGCTGCTTACTGTGTCCCGTTCCTTGCAGGATAGTCAGAAGTCAGGGAGAAACCTTGAGCACATAGGGGAAATGCTTATACATAGAGGAAGGGCTTCCTAAGAAATGAATCAAGATATTGCGATACTCTGACTCTGCATTGGGGTTATCGGTCCCCTTATAACAAACGTCTGCAAATCCTGGTGGTTAGAACCCAGCAGCCGTCACCCCTCGTGTTGGTGAACGTGCCGCTCGAGTGGAGGGGGCAGGGCAGGAACTGCCTACCCTGCTCTGTGAGGCCTCAGCGGAGATGGCTCTTCGGGGGCTGGGGCTCTTCAGGGGGCTGAGAGAGGGGCCTCTTTTCGGAGCACTGGACTCACGTGGCTGCGGAGTGGTGATGGCTCTCGGTGACGAGCTTGCTTAACCACAGCCTGGCCAGGGAGCTTCAGCTCCTTCCTCACGCCCCCCACAGCAGCACCCCCTGCAGGTGAGTGGGAAGCACATCGAGTAAGCCTTTCCGCACGGTGACCCGCTGCACCCGTCTAAGTCTTCCACGGTGGGAAAAAACACCAGGCTCTCTCCCCAGAGGTCTGTGCAGCTTCTCTTCCTTCCGGCTGTGCCCCGAGAGGCGGACATATCCCCAGCTGTGGTCTCATAAGCCCTGCTGTGAGAGGTCTTTTCATCCCACGTTGCTGTGTTTCACACGTCTCTGCCACACAGCCAAAGTGCAACTGTGATGCAACATCTGTGTGGTGCGCGTGTCCACGGGTGCCTCAGTGTCCAAAGCGCACTGGGTGCTGCACAGAAACACCTGAAGTACGTAAACAAAGATGAGGGGCACAGGAAAGGAAGAGGCAGGGATGGAGTACATGTGCTACCATCTAGAGAAATTCCCAAGCCAGAAAACTGGCATTGTTTTTATCTATCTATCTATCTATCTTTGCACCTCACCCCCCTCCTCCCTCCCCTTCTGTAACCATCAGCTTGTTCTCTGTATTGATGAGCCTGTTTCTGTTTTGTTTCCTTGTTTAAACTGTTCTTAGATTCCACGTGTAAGTGTGCTTTCGATTCCACAGACAGCAGTGGTCTTTCTCTGACTCATTTTAAACCAGCACCTTGTTTAGTGTCACCCACCCGATCGCCAAATCCCAGCCACTCCAGGTGCTGCTCCATCTTCCGATCTATTCACATGCTTCCACTCTCCGGCCAGCGTCCCCAGCCGTGGGCTCCTCCTTGAGCATCCGGCCTCTGGGCGCACATCTGGAACCAGCCTCTGGGAGCTGGATGAAATGGAGATCTCATGATTTTCCTTTCCTGCTGAAATTCACTCATCGGCTTCCCTTGGGCCTCGGGGTAAAGGCTCACCCTGCCACTGTAGCCCCCAAGGCAGTCTGGGGTCTCGCTGTCCCGACTGTCCATCTCACCGCTGCTGCATGCCCTTCCTGCTCCAGCCATTCAGCGGTACCTTCTCCATGCCTTTCCTAGGGCTCTTGTACAAACGGCCACAAATGGCGAGACTTAAAACCACGTAGACTTATGACCTCAGTCCAGCATGTCAGAACTCCATGACCGAGGTGTTGCAGGGCTGGCTGCCAATGGAGGCTCCAAGGGAGAGTCCGCCCCAGTGCCCGGAGGCCGCTGGCCATGCTTGACTGTCCTTGGCTCGCGGGTACGCCACTCCTGTCTCTGTCTCCACCCTCACATGCCTTCTGCCCTGGTGTGGGTCTGTGGGTCTCTCTGGCTCCCTCCCCAGATAAGGATGCCAGTCATTGGAGTTGGGGTCTACCCTGATACAGTGGCACCTCGTCTTATACCACAACCAGTGATACCCGTAAAGCCTCTGTTTCCAAACAAGGTCGCTTCTGGGCTGCTGGATGCATACACTCTTTGGGAGATACCGTTCAAATCACTGCACTTTCTTCTCACCTAAGAGATATGTTCACTCTGCCTTCAGGTTATTTCCATTAGTGGTTCGCTCCCCTACTCCTTTTGGCCTTCGGCTTTTTTTTTACTTCTATTCATCCTCCAGATTCTATTCGTTTTAGAGTGGATTTTCCTGCTCTGATCATTCATCATATGTCAGCTTCACTGGGCCACAAAGTGCCCAGATAGATGGTCAAACAGTGCCCTGTGGAAGCGTTTCTGGATGAGGTTCCTATTTGCATTGGTAGACCAAGTAGAGCAGATTGCCCTCCCTAAGGGAGGTGGGCCTCACCTAATCAGTTGAAGGCCTGAATGGAGCGAAAAGGCTGACCCTCCCTCTAGTGAGAGGGGGCTCCTCCTTGCTGGACCTCCTCAAGCTGGCACATCAGTCTGTTCCCTGTGTGCAGACTTGAGCTGAAGCATCAGGTGTTGGAACCACGCCACTGGATCTCCTGGGACTCCAGCTTGCCTACTGCAGATGTCGGAGCTTACAGCCTTCACAATTGTGCAAGTCAGTTCCTTGTAATAGATGGATAGATAGATATAGAGATAGAGATATATAGATTATATGGATAGGCTATAGCTATAGACATATCTTTTATTGGTTGCATTTCCCTGGAGAAACCTGACTAATACACCTGAGAAAAGTCTTTCTTACTCCCCAGAATTGCCTGGGTGTCCTTTCCGAGGACAGAGCTGTCCTGAGAGAAGCTCACATCCTACACGGTCACTCTGACCGCGGTCACCCTCCAGACTCTGACTTCCTGCACGTGGTGACTTTCTCAGTCACTGTCATATCTGCAGTTCTCAGCGCCACCTGTATACACTTAATGAAGGTTTCTTTTTCATACGACGGGCTGGGCATGGGAACAGTTCTCCCAGCCCACACTTCTAAAAGTTAACAAGTGATAAAAAGCACTTTATACAAGTGTGCAAAAGCAGGAATGTTTGCTAGTTCTGTTGGTAATAATAAAATAGGTAATTTTCGGATCAATACTTTTGCTGTAGATAAACTGTAAGAAAAATTATATACATATTTTTTATTTTGCACTATAAGAAAAACTTTATATATTTTTTTATTTTGCGTCATAAGAAAAATTTTATATATTTATGTCTGTCCTTCTCGAGACTTCTGTCTCTGGGAGGATAGGGTGGACACACTTTCCCAGCCCCTCCCACTAAGTACAACTTCAAACCCCGGACTTTCCATGTTGGGCAAACATAAGGAGGCTGGGAAAAGCGGAGAGAAGGAACATGTATTTGGAACCTCAGGCCCAAGAGAACAACATGATTGCAAATTCTCCAAGATTTTTTTAAGCCTCATCTATCCAAGGCTTGGAGCTAAAAGAAAAAGGTGGCAACCCCAAAACACCAAAAGGTAAACAGAGAAAAAATACAACAAATAGCCAAGGGTTTGGGAGAGAGCCAGCCTAGCAAGACAGAGAAGTCTGAGACAGCCATCACTCAACTCCAGGCGAAGGCTCCAGGCGAAGGCTCCAGGCGAAGGGCTCCCGCGTCCACACCAGTAAAGGTGGGGGGCGGAGCCTAGACTTCTGCTCTCACCAGGCGGTGCGAGGTGCGCAAGTCCCCTCCCCACCATCAGGCTGGAGCCAGACAGTTTGGGACTTGCCCCTCCAGGCAGCAGCCAGTGCCCCTGCCCCCGGGGTGTCCATAGGGGCTTCCTGGGGGAGCGGGGCACAGGGAGGACACACACGCCTCTGCCACCCTACAGGGTTTCAGTGGAGGCCAGTCGGGGAGCCGGAAATCCCAACTTGGGGGTGAGGAGCCTCTGCCGCTGGGAGTGTTCACAGAGGCCAAGTACAGGGCAGGCACTGCCCCGCCCACCGGCTGCAGCCGGGCCAATCCCCGCCCTTCCTCTGCCGATGCTGTCAATCAATCAAAGCCTTCTAGAACTGAAATGTGAATGAGACCTAGCTCCTCATAGTACCTACCCACAATGTTTAGTTTTCAATAAAAAAAGAGTTATACCAAGAATCAGAAAAATAGAAATTTGAGTAGCAAATGACAACTAATACATGCCAACACTTAGAAAACATGTTGATATTACCTGACAAAGATCTTACGGCAGGCGTCATATGAATGCTTCAACGAACACTTCCAACATGCTTGAAACAAATAAAATAAAATAAAATAGTAAAGTAAAATAAAATAAAATATAGAATTAGAATGTGTCAGTAAATAGAAGCCGTGACCGAGAACCAAACGATATTCAGCAAAGAAAAGTACGATGACCAAGTGAGAAGACACGACTGGGGCGCACCGACACCAGACGGAAGCAAGCAGAAGGGAGGACAGGCAAACCTGAAGACCGGCCTGAGCCTGGCTCAGCTTCGGCACAAACCGTGTCAAGTCAGTTCTGCCACACGTTTCCCCGCACCTCACCCTGGGCGTCCCTGTGAGTGATCCCCCATCCACTGACCCCACCCCGCTCCTAGCTGTGGATGATGACCGCTTGGTCTCGTGTTTGCAGTTAAGTCCATGGTGGTCATTCCCCTGCTGACCACAGGTGTCCCAAGTAAAATCTGCCTTGCTATTTTATCATGTGTCACGACTGGTTTTCTGTGACAAGTGAAACTCTGGGCCCCAGGTCAGACCTCGGAGCGGTGTGGGTTTTCACTCTCTGCACCTGTCCGCCTCGGGCTGAGGGGGTGCCCCCTGAATGTAGGAGCAGGGTGGGTGCCCGCTGTCATACAGCCACGGCGATGGCCAGAGGGGTCCCAACGGGATGGAGCAGCAATGGGCCGGTCTCATGGATGCTACCTGGGCTGGCCAGGTAAGGGTGCGGCCCCCCCAGGCTCCTCTGTTCAGAACCCTCTTGCCTGGTCCAGCACTGCGCCCTTGGAAGGCAAAACCTAACGGCTCTCTATATCCGCCCCCACCCCCACCCCAGCTGTTCAGAGGGGACGCTCAGCAGGCTGAAGGGTGGAGACAGGATCGCACTGAGACACCCCTCTGCAAAGCAGGGGCCTCTCCCCTGGCACCTCCGCCTGTGGAAAGGAAACTTGCTTTGACGCTGGTCCTCAGGGGCATCTCCAGGGGCTTGGCGCTGGCTTGTCCAGGCCAGAACAGTACACGGTGGGGCTGAGCGAGCCGAAGAATTAAGCTTTATTAGAGAAATGTTAGAGAAACGTCCCAAAGCAGATGAGTCATCCAAACACCCCCACTCACAGCTACTCCTTAGCTTTACCCCCAAACATCACAACACAGGAATCTTTCTTCCTGCCAACTTCCATGGTTTTCTTTTAATTGCTTTTTTAATAATCTGTTAAGTGCTTACTGTGTGCCAGGAATGGGCCTGAGTCCCTGACGTAGCCTGTCCCCGACAAGCCCGGAAAGGCGTTGATGATACCCTCTGCTGCCCTCTTCCTCGCCCCGGCTGGAGGGAGTGCAGGTAGACCCGGCTCAGCCCGCACCTTCCACCGCCTTCCTCCGGCCTCCTCACCACTCCTGCCCCCGTGTCCCCGCCCCTGTCATCTCCTGCTCAGACCGCCTTCCTCCTGGAGCTCACCCGAGCAAGCGCCGCCTGCAGCCTGCACCGGACGGGCAGCTGCAGCCCCCCTGCCCCATGAAACCTTCTGGAGTCCAGCCAGAGGCATTTCTGCCTTCTTCTGAGTGCAGCCGCCACAGACTGGACTGGCCGTTTGGGCCCGGCCTCCCCGCCTGGTTAAGACCAGTTCAACGGCTAAGCTCACGTGGAGCTTGTTTCCCAGTCTCCGGGAGGCTCACGCAGACCCGCGCTGGGCCGGCAGGAACTCGGCATCACAGAGGCGGCGGGAGCAGGGTGCTAAGACTCGGGGCTCGGACACTCACCAGCGGGCTGTCGGCGCTCCCTGCAGCAGGCCGAGGCCTACTGTGCAGCAGCCATGTGCCGTGGGAAGCGTTTCCTGGGGCAGGGCTTAATAAAAGCCAGAAGACACCTTTGATACCCACAATTGTGTCAATATTAAAAGTAAAAATATATATATAATAGCGTCTGCAGGGTGTGAATGCTTTTCTGTTCATGTTTTTGTCTTTTCGTCAAGCCATCTGCTTGCATAATTGCCACAGACGCCCACGAGCGGCCCTCCCCGGGAACCAAACTGCCGGCTAGTCTGCCCTGCTTCTTGGGAAAGATCAAGCGGAAGCCTGCCACCCTTTCCCGGTTCCTGGCCCTGGCCGCCTTTGAGGCTGTTCTGTGATGTGCGGGGAGATGCTCCAGGCCGCCGCTGACCCGCCCGCCGTCATCATGCTGCTGGCCGGGACCCTCAGCGCTGCCGTCCTCCCCTCAGTCCGCACCCCTGGCCTCGAGGAGACCTCTGGGTCCTGCGTCCACCTGCCCCGCGCACGCTCCTGCCTCACTGGGTTACGGTGACAAATCTGTGAGCCCCGGAAATTCCTCGGGAAGTTGCTATAGAAACGGCCGCTGTGGGTGTGCAGGAGGCTGCGGGTGGCTCTCACGGGACCCGTGCGGTCCCCAAGGGCGGAGGACAAAATCATCACCCTGCTCCTGTTCTGTGTGTCTCCAGGCTCATGGAGCCCTGTCACTGACGCTCAGGGCTCTTGGAGCCGAGGCCTGCAGGGCCGCCAGATGTCCCGGGTGTCAGGGATGACTCACAGCCAGAAACGGAGGGAGCGCCGCCAGGCCACAGTCCCTCCAGCAAGTTGGTGTGTGGGTGGCAGGAGCCTGCCCCCCGCCTGGCTTTTGGCTGGTAGCCCCTACCTCCCGCCTCCCGGCAAAGACGACCAGTCCTCGCCTCTCCGAGCGGTCGGCCGCACCCGCCGCAGACTCAGTGGAGACTTGCCGCAGCTCAGGGCAGGTCAGCAACCTCCGCCCAGACCGGCTCCGTGTGCGGGACGGAGCCTCCGACGTGTGGACCCCGAGACCAGCTCCCACCTCCTAGCTGCAGGCCCTCCGCCGTCCTCTCTGCAGCGGCTGCACCGCGACCCACACAGTGACCCGAGGCGCCCTCTGCCGCCGCCCCTCCCACCCCCCACCCCGAGATCTCACAGCCCTCTGCAGCCAGGAGCCCAGCGGAGCGAGGGGCACGCGGGCGCCCCCTGGACGTGCAGCTCCAGGGCGGGTTGAGGACCAGCGGCCTCGGGGCCCACCGGTGAGAACCTCACTGCAGAGGGCCCCGAGGTGGGCGGGCCAGCGGCCGCCTGCCCTCGCCCCACCCCCCTCACTGGGCCCGGGATCCCACGTGTTGACAAAGGACCGGATTTTCACAGGGCTGCCAGTGACACGTTCTCTTTTCGCACAGTTCTTAAAATAAATCTTGCTGAAGGGAGGGTTTCACAGCGGAGAAGTGACAGATATATCCTGTTCTACATAAGATGACTAATAGCCCACAAATGTTCCCAAGAAGCATCAGCTGGGGGAAGTCGGAGACAGAAGAGGCCCCGGAGAGCGGGGCCTGGCGGCCAGTGTGAGGAACGGGAGGCCGGGCACGTGCGGCGTCTGAAGTTCCGCTGCATGCGCACCGAGCACCCAGGGCAAGTGAGAGTTTGTGCCGGGGAGGGACAGGCTCAGAGTGTAAGGACAAGCTTGTCCCCTGTTCCATGGGGGATGCACTAGGGGGTCACGACACAGGTGAGTATAGTGCTGGGCAGAATGGTAAGAAATAGCCAAAAGACCACCAGAAGACTGAAGCATCCCCTACTCTAATGCAGGGAAGAGAGGGCAAGGAGGCAAATTCTGGAAAGGGGTCACTGCAGCTGAGTTTCTGAAACTGAACAAATCAGTAGTATATTCAGGAGAATCTAGGTTTTTTTTAAAAGGCAAGTAGAAATCAAGTTTTAAAAAGAAGAAAGCCTGCCTGTCTGAACATTACTTCAAAGATTGAAAATTGAGGTTAAGAGAGAAATTTGAAAAAGCATATGTCATGCAAGATTGCATATCCATGTTTTGGGAAAATAACTAATGAATTAATGTATATTTTTAAAGATTTTATTTATTTTTAGAGACGGTGGAAGGGAAGAAGACAGGGAGAGAAGCATCAGTGTGTGGTTGCCTCTCGTGCGCTCCCACCTGGGGACCTGGTCTGCAAACCAGGCACATGGCCCTGACTGGGAATTGAATCAGCGACTCCTTGATTTGCAGACCGGCACTCAGTCCACTGAGCCACACCAGCCAGGACAAATTAATGTATTCCTTTATAAAACAAAGAGGTCAGACCGAACATGGGTTCAGCAACCTCGGTGTTTGAGTTCTGGCTAAGAAAGGGTTCAGAGCCAAGGCTCTGACTGTAAGAGATTTGTTTATTTAGGAAGTCACAGAGTCAGAAACAGTGAGTGGCAGAAGGGATGGGCTCCGGAAACAAGTTACAGGTCCCCCCAAAAAGGGGGGTTCCTAGAGCTTAGGAGAGGGGATGGTAATGGCAATGTTAGTGTGTTAACTAAGAGACTGATATAAATATGTTCAAAGACCTAAGGGAAACTATGTTTACGAATAGAGGGAATCCCTGGCTGGTTCTCAGCTGGTTTGAGTGTTGTCCTGTACACCAAAAAGTTGCGGGTTTGATTCCTGATCAGGGCACATACCTGGGTTGCGGGTTCAGTCCTGGGAAGGGCACATGTGAGAGGCAACTGATTGCTCTTTCTCTCTCCCATTAATGTTCTCTCTTTCCGTCTAAAATCACTAAACATATCCTCAGGTGAGGCTATAAAAAGAATAGAGAGAAAAGTATGATGACTTACCAAACAGATAATATAAATAAAAGACACAGAAATTATGTAAAAAAGAACCAGATGGTGATTTCAGAGTTGGAAAGCATAGCATCTTTGAACCGGCAGAAGAAACAATAAGACACTTGAAATTATACAAAAGATAATTTGTGAATAAGTTGAACACAGCCCTAGAGAAGAAGTTAAAGGGGGCATCAAAGTAGTGGAAGGAACAGTAGCCCCCAACATCCCAAATTCACCTTAGAAGAAAAGTTTAACAAGCTCTAAGATGAACTCCAAAGGTTCACACCTAGACCAGCCACCATCACACCTTCTGAAAGGGAACATCTTGACAACCGTGAGGGAGAAATGACTCATCAAGCACAGGAAAAGTACAATGAGATGAACAGCCCATTCTGAGGAGAATTCTCATCAGAAACGATGGAGTCTAGAAAGCAGCAGAATGACATGTTCAAAGCACCAAAAGAAGCAAAAGCCGACATGAATGTGAAGTGCAGACATTGCCAGATGAACAGTGACAGGAGACATGCATGGAAGATCTGTATCAGAAGAAACACACACACAGAGTCCTTCAGGCTGAAGAGAAATGATCTCAGAGAACGACTTGAATCCACATGAAGAAATAAAAGCCCCAGTAAAGGTAATTACATAGGTAAATAGAGATGACGGTGTATATACATTCCTTTCTTGTTTTATTCCATTCAAAAACACATTTGCATAAAAATGATTTTAGCCCTGGCTGGCGTAGCTCAGTGGATTGAGCGTGGGCTGTGAACCAAAGCATCGCAGGTTTTCAATTCCCAGTCAGGGCACATGCCTGGGTTGCAGGCCACGGCCCCCAGCAACCGCACATTGATGTTTTTCTCTCTCTCTCTTTCTCCTTCCCTTCCCTCTCTAAAAATGAATAAATAAAAAATCTTAAAATGAAAGAGACAGAGCAAGCATCAGACCCCAATTCAGATGTGGTAGAGATTTTGTCATTGTCAGAACAAGAATTTAAAACAATTATAATGCATATGCTAAGAGATCTAACGGAAAAGGCGGGCAGCAGGGAGGAGCAGGTGAGTGATATAACCAGGGAGGTGCAAACTCCCAGAAAAATAAAACAGAAGTGCTAGAGATGGAGACACGGAAATAGAAATAAAGAATGCTTCTGTTGGGCTCAGTGGTGGACTGCATGTGGCTAAGAAGAAAATCAGTGAATTTTTGGAAATGTCAATAGAAACTACTAAAACTGAAATTCAAACAGAAAAGGGAGATTAAAAAGATGAAATAGAATACCCAGGAATGTTTGGACAGTTACAAAAGGGCCTATAATAAATGCATAAGGGAAATATCAGAAGGAGAATACAGAGATAAACACGCAGAATTTTGAAGCAATGACTGTCTTTTCCAAAATTAAACACAAAAGACAAACCACAGCTCTAGGGAGCTCAGAGAACAAAAATAAATAAATACCAAAAAAATCTATACCTAGGCATTTTGTATTCAAACTGCAGGAAACTGAAAATAATCTTGAAAAGGTGTCAGAAAAAAACTTACCTATGGAGGAACGAGGGTAGGAATTAACATCAGAAATTTCTTCAGAAACTGTGCAAGCAAGAAGAGAGTGGAGTGAACTCTTAAAATTGTTGAAAGATAATTAACCAAGAATCCTGTACCCCATGAAATTATCCTTCAAAAAAAGGTGTGGGAAGAAATAAAGACTTTCCCAGGGAAGCAGAAATGGAAGGAATTTATAGATCTGCCTTGAAAACGTGTTGAAAGAAAGTCCTCAGAGAGAAGAAAGTGTTATAGTGAGAAATTCTGAACCACACTAAGAAGGGAAGCACATTACAGAAATGAATGAGGGAAAATAATTCGTTGCTTACGATGGTTGAGCCATTATTAACTTTTGTGTATCTAGCTTGAATCCATCAACTGCTAACCTGAACTCTCTGAATAGTTATAAATGTATTATCTTTTGGATTTTTATGTAGCAAATAAACTTGTCTATGAATAGCATCAGTTTTACTTCCAAACCATATGACTATTCTTTTTCTTTTCTTATTGCATTTGCTAAGATCTCTAGGGCATTGTTAAATTCTTTTGTCTGAATATAAAGGAATACTTCTGAAATTTAGCCATTAGGTATAGTGTTTGTGGTAATTTGTATTACACAATAATACTATGGCATAATATTAATTTTATTACATAAGTCAGGATAAAATGCATACTATTCTAATAAACTTTTATCAGAAATTTCACTTCGCATATTTCAAAAACTATTAAAATAAAGAAATCTTTTGTTCTTGTCATCTTTTAATTCACTAAGTTACACTAATCAATTTTTTCATGTTTAGTTATTTCTGGGTTGAACCCTATATTGTCATAACGTGAGTTTTTTTTCCTCAAATTACTGGATCTAAATGGAATTAGTATTCTATCTTTGTCAGGTTTTGGAACCAAGGTAATATTAATCTCATGATTTGATTTGGTCACCTTTGCTCCTGTGTGTATTCTATGGAGTAATTTAATTAAAATGATGAACACTTGTTATTTGAAAGTTCTGCAAAGCCTGCTTGAAACACCGTAAGCCCTGGGCCATTTGGGAGAGGATATAGGAAAGGCCTGGATTCAATTTCTTTAATGCTAATTAAATTATTCAAATTTCCTATTTTTTTAATGTTTAGTGGCCAGTTTGGTAATTTACATATTTTCTGGGAAGCGACACATTTTATTTAATTTTTCAAGGGGGATGGTAAAACGGTATGCTTCATTTTCTCTTAAGACATGGTTAACTAATTTTAATATTATTTATTGAATATTTATTAGTAATATTATTAGTATTACTTTTCTCTTTCACCTGACGAATCTTCCCAGTGTCTGGGCTTTCAGGGGTCCTTTCGGGGCAGCCAGCTCTCGGTTTGGCCAGCCATGCCCACGGCGTCCTTGCCTCCCCATTCAGTGGCATCTGGGCTTTCCTCCGCTTTCCGTGGGATGACTCTCTTCTCAGAGTCATTGTGTCAAAAACTTAGTTCAATCATGGTCAGTGTTTCTTCTTTTCTAACATACACACTGAAGTTGAATTTTCCTCTAATTACCACGTTAGCAGCAACCCTCAGTACTGACCTGCTGCTATTCTTTATCCACCCCTAATACATATTTTATGGCCTCCCTGCCCCTGAATTATTCAGCAACACATTGTTTTCATTTCCAAAGGAATACAGCCTAGGGGCCGTGCTTTATGGTTGATTTTTGGTTTTAAATAGTTATTAGACGTTACTATCTGATCTCCATGAAGTAGATTATTTGGTGTTCATTGAAGTTGCCTCTGTGATCTAGTACCTTCCGACTTCGGTGAAATTCTGTGTCTTTACCCGAGTACAGGTGATATACACAGTAATTCACACTTGCTGGTTATGCTGTTCAACATTGTTTCTTCCAGTTCTTTGAAAATATTTGTAACAGTTGCGTCCAGGACGTTGTCCTGTAGGCTAAGTCTGACATCCAGTCCCCCTAAGAAACAGTTTCTTTTTCTGTGTCTATGGGTGACTTCCCTGTGTCTTTGCAAGGCTCATAATCTTTCAGTTGCAAATTGGACACTTGAAGTAATATGCGGAATCCACCCTGCACCCTGAGCCCATCTCTCCCTGGGGTGGCGGTTCCTGTCTTGTAAATTTTTCTCCTGAGGGACAAGTGACAGGAATTTGTCTGGATCGATTCTCTAGGTAGTCCCCTCAAGACTGTGCAGCCAATGATGTCTCTGCCCAGTTGGTTGGTTTGTCTTAATTCTCCTTTCTGTTTCTAATCGCGGCCTCCTAAGGGTCCCGCCCCTCGGTCAGCATCACTTAGGGAATCCCAGCCCTTGACTGGTCGGAAGTTCGTGCTGAAATGTCTGGACCCAGTGAGGTTGACGGTGCGCGTGTGGGTTGGGGGGCTTCACTTCCCATCCGGTATTCTCGTTTCTCTTCTGAGAGTCCCGCTAGGCTAGAGGGGAGCAAACACCCCGGGTGCTGCGTGGTCTCTCTCAAGCCACACGTGATGGTGACGTTGCAATATTCTCCAGGTCCCGTCTGTGGTTCCTCACCAGCAACCATCTTAAAGTCCACATTTCTACCAACAGTCTGCTTACAGTGCCTTAGGCATCCTCTGAGGGAATTGAGGATTTTTTCTGATATGCCTGTCACATCTTCCAAGTTCTTTCTACCAGAATCCTTAACATCCACGTCTCTGATAACGACAGCCTGGACTTTTCCTGTTTTCATCCTCCAATTCCTCCAGCCTCTGGCCCCTGCCTGGCTCCAAAGCCACATTGGCATTTTTAGGTATTCATTCCAACACCCCACTTTCAGCACGGAAACCTGGGTTTGCTTTTTCTGTTGCTGCTATAACTACTCACATCCGGCTGTTGGGCGGGGGCTCCGTGGGGACCAGAAAGTTGCCTGTCCCACACCCTCAGGGACCCACGTCAGAGGTCCAGTGGCTGACAGGTTCACCCTTACGAACCTGAGCCCCGTCTGAGACCATGCAGACACGACAAAGGCTGGGGTGCAGTGCTTGCTCTAAGGTGGGCAGGGGGAACCCACTGAGGTCCCTGGCTCTCGAGGAGCCCCTGGGAACAGAGGCTAGGCAGACCCCCCTCGGTAGGATCTCAGACGAGCAGTCCGGGCGGGGAGACTGGAGAAACTCCCGGACGCTTATGCTCAAGAGGGTGAACTACACAGAAAATGTGTCTTCCTTCTCAAGAAGGACTCAAGGTGCTGGGAGAGCGGATCAGCACCTGCTTTCTCCCTCCCCACCCCTCCCTGCAAAACACGCGTGCAAATGACTGCATGCTCACCGGCATGGACACACACACCCATACACTTGCACACACACTCTCCACACTGAAGGGCTGGTTTACACTTCAGGTGCGTCTATTAGCTCCCGATAAACTTGCTTGGCATCTATTTTAGGATCATCGCCCTGATGAAAGGAATGCCGAACACTTCGCAGACAATTACCGCGCTCGAGATAAATGTGTGCATTTATTCATCCTCCATAGCGATGATTAAGAGGGAGTTCATTTCATCGTAGCCTAGCAGATGTTTAAAGTACAAATGAACTGATGGCAATAAAGACTACCCTCCGCCCAGCCCAGTCTGGGAAAAGTGCTATCCTAGAGAGGGCTCACCGGTCCTCTGAGCAGGAAATCACTCTTCTGTCCCTTCTCGTGCGCTGGGAGGAGGCAATAAAGCAGGTACCAGAGAGATACCCCTCAGAGAAGGGGCCAGGCCCGCCCTTTTTATCTGAGAAGCCCAAACCCCAAACCCATTCTCCGTTCTGGGCCCCCCTTTCCCTAATGGTTTGTTCCCCACTGCGGTTCCATTAGGTGCATTTGGCATTTATTTCTCTGCAGCAGGAGGAAGAGATTCATCCTGAAAAGACTTCACTACGTAGATCAACTTTCGAAGTTCTCTACTGGGAAATGAATTTTGAGCAGAGATGGGTAGTTAGGGAAATACGCACCTGTGGCCTTACCCCTGTCAAGCCTGTCAGCAATTCCCAGAGCACTCAACACCAAAAGATCTTCCTTTTGGTTTTTTTTTTTTGTGATTTTTTTAAAAATTATTTATTGATCTCAGAGAAGGGAAGGGCTGGGAGAGAGAGAGAAACATTGATTTGTTGTTCCCCTTATCGATGCATTCATTGGTTGATTCCTGTACGTGCCCCGACCCGGGATCGAACCCACAACCCTGGTGTATCGGGACGACCCTCTAGCTCACCGAGCTACCCAGCCAGGGCAAGTCCCCTTTTAGTGATGCTCTGATCGTTTATTTGATGTAGGTCTGAGTGAGCAGCCCAGTCACCTGGGTGCTGTGTGTTGCTTTGCAGGTGGCTGGCGGTCTGGCTGGCCGGGCCATCCCGCCTGGGTGAGCAGCATCCTCACCACAACCACGAAGCGCCCTCACGGCAGAGCCTGGGCATGGTCAAATGCCAGAAATGTGCACTTTTAAATGGAAATAGAAACTGCGCTCACCCTCGGCCTCAGCGTTAATGTTCCGAGGACACAGGGTTTGAGCCTTTCTCAGTGGCTTGAGTCACCCGGGAGGCCTTTGGGGGTCCTTGAGGCTCCAGCAGGGCCATCCTCACATCATGCTGTCAGGCCCCCCATTCTGGAAGCCTCACTGCACCCAGCTGTGGGCTCTCCCTGACTCCGGCCTCCCTGTGGCGGGGCCCTGCAGCACTCCAGGCGACTCTCAGAGAGAGGAAGGCAATGAAAGGCTGTGGATGTAATCCTTAATGTGTGCGTACGATGCAGCCGAAACATCCCCACGTCGTGGCCGGGAAAGGTGGTGTTGAAGCTCCTTCTTTTCCTTTCTCTCCTCTCCGCAAACCAGCATGAATAACGGACATTGCCATCAACTCCATCATCAAGGAGAGAACACAGGAGGAGCTCAGTTAGTTAGAGGGTCATCCCAATGCGCCAAGGTTGTGGGTTTGATCCCCAGTCGGGACACGTACAAGAATCAACCAGTGAATGCGTCAGTAAGTGGAATGACAAACCAACGTTTCTCTCTTTCTCCCTCTCTCAGTTCTTACACACATATATCTATTTGTTAAATAGTATTTCATTATAAATTAAAAGAAGTGAGTGCCTTTTAATTATAATGCAAAATCATGAGCAAATCAAGTTCGTGCAGCAAAACAATTCTAACACCAACGGAAAGTTCTGTTTTTTTCTCGTTGAGACCGCAGGTACTGTCTGGCCTGTTCTTCAAACTGTTCTGGAAGGAAGCAGAGGCACCCTGCCTGCTGTGCAAACCTGCAGGAGCTGGATGCTCCTGCCAACGTAGGCAGCCCAGTGTCGGAACCGGACACAGCACAGAAAGAAGCCCTGTCTGGCCTGCTCGGTGCAGACCACAACCAGAGGTCAGTGGCTGCTGATTACCATATTCATAACATAGCTCCTTCATGCAAAAACAGGAACCTCCCCCACGATCTTATCTTTTCAGAGATCTCCATTGTAAGAGGCTTTTGAGCTCACATTCTCTCTTCTCCATTTCTCTGCTATGCTAGAAATTCATCGATGTCACTGGCAGACAGACACATGTCCTCTGTTGGAATTCACTTAGGACCGAAGAGAGGGGCAGGCCTGGGAGCCCTTTGCTGGGGGGCAGCCAAGAGCTCACTCGCTTCACTTCTCCCTGAGATGCATCTGTCCCCAAGATGCATTTGTCCCTGAGACGCATTTCTCCCTCAGATGCATCTCTCCCTGAGATGTATTTTCTGCTCCCATGCCCCCCTCTCACTCTGTGGTTTCTCTTTGCAAATCTCAAGCTCCTCAGTTCCCGAACAATGGCCTACTTGTGGTGTCCGGGCTGGGAGTGGCCCTGCGCAGGAACAGCCAAACCAAACATAAGGGAGCTACTGCTTGCTTGAGGAGCCACAGGGCAAGGTGAGACTGCTCATCTAATTCACCTTGAACTACAATAGGCCCACGGAGTGGAGGAGGGATGGGGGCGGTGGGAACCGTGGTGGGAGCACATCTGCAACCCCCGGTGCCTTCGGGATGGTTTTAGCGGCTCAGGTCAATAAGGTGAGCCTGCGGAGGCGGGGCCTCCCCATAGCCCAGGGCCCAGGGGGGAATATCCAGGGCAGAGGTCAGCGTCCATTTCTGCATCTCCCAAAGCTGAGAAAGAGTCACGCTGGGGGCAGAGCCAGCGCCTGCTCAGAGGAAGGAAGCCTGCTCATGGGGGAGAGAGAGGAACAAGGAATAGAGAGTGAAATCCCTAATTAAGCCCACACAATAGTTTTTTGACCAAGGTTCGAGGATGATTCAATGCAGAAAGGATAGAGTTTTCAACGACGGTGTTAGAAAAATTAGATACCTACGTGGCACCTTGTCCGGATCTTCACACCTATTATAAAAATTAACTCAGCATGGACAAGAGGTCTAGATGTAAAATAGAAAGCTATAAATCTTTTCAAAGAAGCCATAAAAATGATATTTGTGGCCTGGAGTAAGGCAGAGAGCACTTAGATGTGTCACAAAAAAGAAAAAAGAGCTATAAAATAAAATTTTTTAAAAAATTATCAATAGGACTTCATCAAAATTCAACAGGTTTGCTTTATGAAAGAAGCTCTTAACACAATGAACAGACAAGCTACAGAATAGCAGGAAGTATTTGCAAATTACATATATGATAAAAATGACTTGTATTCGGAATATGTAAAGAACCCCCAAAACTCAACAGCAAGAAAATGGCCCCATAAAAATGAGATTAAGACATGAACAGAAAATTCCATCCAAACAACGTAAGCGTGGCAGATAAGCCCAGGAATAGAGGGTTGACACCACACTCCCGGGGCAGAAATACGCACTGCACCCCCGTGGGAGGGAGACTCCTGGTTTGAGCCCCCCATGGAAAGAGCTCACGGGTCGTACCCCTTTTCACAACACGCAAAGCCGGACACATGGAAACACCACGACTCCCTGGACCCATCAGGGAATGGAGGCTTCGGGACAAATTGCCACCCGGAAATCTGCAGACGGGTGACTCTGGAGAGTCACACAGAGACCTAGCAACCTGGCACAGCTATGGGAGCCAGACACGGGTGGGGACATGGCAGTGGTCACTTCGACAAGTGACCAGAGGCTGAGTGTGGGCTGGCTTGGAAGTGAGGAACTCTGGGGCCCTGACCCTGGGAGAACACCCACACGCCCAGGGGTGTCACCTCCAGGGACCCTGCCAGGTTCTCACGGTGAAGATCCCAGGATGGCCAACCCTTATGAAGGCCACAAGGCAGAGACATGTGACTGCCAAACGGCCTGATGTAATTGATGTAATCGTTCACACGATACGCCCCTCCACCCATGCCTGTCTACCACCCCAGGCAGGGTCAGGACGCTAGCAGTGGGTGACAGACAGAGGGTCACCCAATGCAGAGGCTCTGTGAGGAGGAGGATAGTCAGGAAGGGCTGAAGTCCAGAGAGGAGACCCAAACAAGGACAACAGAGAGTACGAAGCCTTTGGGACCCACGGCTTCCACCGACGTTACACGAAGCCCAGGTCTCAGCCCGACTAACGTCAGTCCTCACGCTACTCGCCCAAGTTCCCCCTGCCCAGTCCAGTGCGCCTGGGTTTCAACAAGAAGTTACATGGCATGATAAGAGATTTAAAAAATGCAGAGTCTAAAGAGGCAAATAAGCAGTGGAACAAACGCAGATACAGTACAGATTTTGGAATTAAAAGACAAAGAATTTAAAAGCATTACGATTAATGTGTTAAGAGCTCCATACGGTTAGTTTATGCAGCAACCCGGCTCAGCGACAAGACGCAGGTACTCAGTTACGTACTAACACGGGGGGTTTCGTGAAGGTGTTTTGTAGATGTAGCTATTATGGATGATCAGTTCATTTTAAGTAAAGGGCATTTTCCTTGGTCATGTGGGCAGGCCTCCTCCGATCAAGTCAAAGGCCTTCACAGCGAGACTGAGACTTCCCTGAGAAAGAAGAAATTCCGCCGCAGGACCATGGCACTGGCCCTCACCCCCAAGCTCCAGCCTACGCGCCTGTGGGTCCATGCTGCGGACGCAGACTTGCCAGTTTGACCGCCTGGCCGAGTCCTTGACCAAAACCCTCTGTCTGTCTATCCATCTCCCATCCATTTATCTGCTGAACCCAGCCATACATACTTCTTCTAAGAACCTGAACTGACATAGGCTCTAGTGGGAAAACACGTGGGTAATGGAAGCAGAGAATGGAAGTTCTAAGAAAAAACAGCAGGCGTGCTAGAAGTAAAACACGTTGAACACTCTGTAAGAGAGGCGAGGGGTGGGTGGTGGGTTCCCAGTGGGCCTGATGTGGCTGAGGAAACGTCACTGAGCGTGAACAGAGGTGAATGCAGGTATATTTCCTGAACTGCAATGCGAAAAGAAAACAATAAAGGAAAACATACAGAACATCCAAGAACTGTGGGATAATTTTAAGATTGTTAACAAATGGGTATTGGGAATACCAGGAGTTGGAGACAGTGAGTGAAGGGTGGAGTAAATAGTTGAATAATGGCTGAGAACTTTCCAAAATTAATAACAGACACCAAACCATGGATCCCTGTAGCTCCAAGAACAACAAACAGGATAAAACAAAACAAAATTATACCCGAGTGTATCATATTTAAATTTCAAAATACTGAAAAGGAGAACACCTGGGAGGAAGTCAAACCAGGGCCCATGGTGGGGCTAGGAAGTTACCTATAGAAGGGAAAATAGATAAAGGATAAGAATTGTAGCAGATTTCTCATCAGAAAGCACATAAGCAAGAAGAGAATGGAGTGAAATACTTAAGGGTTGAAAAACCAAAATACCCAGCCTGGAATTCTATACCCAGCAAAATTAGCCTTCCAAAGGGAAAGAGAACTGAAGACTTTCTCAGGCAAACAAAAGCTGAGGCAATTCACCATCGGACCTGTCCTTCCAGAAATGTTGAAAGATTTTCTTCAGCCCTGGCTGGTGTAGCTCAGTGGGTTGAGTGCAGGCTACAAACCAAAGGGTCACTGGTTCAATTCCCAGTCAGGGCACTTGCCTAAGTTGCAGGCCAGGTCGCCACTGGGGGCCACGGGAGAGAGGCAACCGCATATTCATGTTTCTGTTCCTCTCTTTCTCCCTCCCTTCCACTCTCTCTAAAAATAAATAAAACCTTAAAAAAAAGATTTTCTTCAGATAGAAGATGATAGAGGCCAATAACTTGGATCTAAACAAAGAAGGGAAGAGTGTTGGATAAGGAATGAATGAAGGTAAAATAAAATGTTTTGTCTTCCTTGAACTACAAGATAACTGTTTGTTTAAAGCAATTAATAGTACCAAGGTATTGGGAGGTTATGACAATGCCAGAAGGAGTGGGAGAGGGGATTGGGAACTTCACTCACTATGAAGCTAAAGAGCATTACTTGAAGGTGGACATAACTAATAAAAAAGGTATACCATACACTCTAGAACAACCACGGAAAATGCTTAGAAGAAATACAGCTGGTACTTTGAAAGAAGATAAAGTGAGATAACAAAACTACTCAATTAAAACCAGAGAGGGGAGAAAAATATGCCACGGGCAACCGATCGGAAGCAGATACAAATGTGGTTGATGGTAATCTGAATAGATCAGTAACTGTGTTGAATGTGAATTGTCTAAACATACCAATGAAAAGATACTGCCAGAGTTAATAACAAAACAAGGCCCAACTCTATCTTGTCTGCTGGGAGCCCACGTGAATTTTAAAGTCTCTGATTGGCTAAAAGAAAAGGCATGCAGAGAGAGATATTGTGTTGAACTCTGCCAACAGAAAACCTGGAGCGGCTAAACCCGGAGTGGCTGCATTAATCAGACGAAACAGCCCTGAGAACAAGGAGAATCCTCGGGGGCTGGAGGTGGGAGAAGCAGACGATAAACGGACCGACTCCCCAGGAAGACGACATGATTCTAAACATGCTTGCAAGGCAAAAACTGACCAGCTGAAAAAAGAAACAGACAACCCACCATCACAGTCAGGGGCTTCCATGCTCCTCTCTCATAACCGGCAGCCCGAGGAGGCAGAAAACCAGGGCAGCACGATCACCTTGGTCTAAGCGATAATTATAGAGCATCCTGTCCAAACACAGCGCAACGTATGTTCTTCTCAAACTCACACGAAACACTCACCAGCCCAGACCATATGCTGGGCCGTAAAGCTCCTCTTATCAAGTGAAAAATAGAAACCACACCAAGCATGTCCTTAAACCACAACTGAATTGACCTAGAAATAAAGAGGAGAAAGAGAGCTGAAAATCCCCAATTATTTGGAGACTAAACAATGTATTCCTTTAAAAAAAAGATTTTATTTATTTATTTTTAGAGAGAGGGGGAGGGAAGGAGAAAGAGAGGGAGAGAAACATCAATATGTGGTTGCCTCCCGCACGTCCCCCACCAGGGACCCAGCCTGCAACCCAGGCATGTGCCCTGACTGGGAATCAAACTGGCAACCTTTGGCTCACAGACTGGTGTTCAATCCACTGAGCCACACCAACCAGGGCTAAGCAATATATTTCTAAATAATACTTGAATCAAAGAGGAAATGTCAAGAGCAATTAAAATACATGGAACAAAATGAAAATATAACCCTAAAATTTGTAGTATGCAGAGAGAGCAGTGCTTAGAGGGAAATTTTAGCATTAAATGGAAAAGAAGAAAAATGAAAGATTGTCCACTCGGCTTCCATGTTAATATACTAGAAAAAGACGAGCAATTTAGCCTAAAGCAAGTAGAAAGAAATACTAAAAATTAGGGAAGAAACAAATAAAATTGAAAACAGGAAAATAATAGAGAAAAGTAACAAACCCAAAAGCTGGTTTTTCTGCAAAAAATCATTAAAATTGAGAAAATCATACCAGAACAACCAAGAAAAACACATTGGACACGGTTTACTAATTTCAGAACTGAAAGATTTATCCTTCCTGATTTCATAGCCATTAAAAGGATACCGTGATAAGGCATCACAACCCTGGTCAGGTAGCTCAGTTGGTTGAAGCATCACCTCTTACGCCTGTAAGGCTGTGGGTTCAATTCCCGGTCAGGGCACAGACAAGAATCAACCAATGAATACATAAATAAGAACAACAAATCTCTCTCTCAAATTAATAAATAATTTTTTAAATACCAGCCTCACACTGGCAGAAAATATTTGCAAAATACATATTATATAAAATACTTCTATCCAAAATATATAAAGAAGTCTTAAAACTCAACCAGAAGAAAACGGGGTGGGGAAAACAATGAAAAAAATGAGCCCAAGGTGTGAACAGACACCTCAGCAAAGAAGATCAACAGATAGCAATGAGAATGTGAAAAGACGCTGGATCTTATTTTTAATTAGGGAGCTGAAAATGAAAACAACAATGAAATATCACTGCACACCTATGAGAATGTCTAAAATAAAATGTATACTGAGTGTTGCAAATACCAAGTGCTGGCAAGAATGCAGGAAAATGGGACCCCCATACATCACTGGTGGCTAGGAAAATAGCGGAGACATTCTAGAAAACTGTTTGCAGGTTCCTGTGAAGTTTAAACAATTTTACCTTGAGACCTAGCCATGGCACTCTAAGGTATTTACCCAACTGACTTGAAAACTTTCGTCTGTATAAAACCCTGTGCACAAATGTTTATGGAATATCTATCCATGATCACCCAAAACTAGAAACCACCCAAATAACCTTCAGTGAGTGGATAAACAAAATGCGGGTAATGGGGTGGTACCCCACAATAAAATGAACCATTGCTATATGCAACATGAATGAAACTCAGAGACGTGTGGCAGATGAATAAAGCCAGTCCCCAAAACGTAGGATATTGCATAATTCCATGAAGATGATATTCTCAAAAGGATACAAACAGCACTGGAGAACACACCAGTGGCCACCATATCCCAGGCGGTGACTGGGTTTGGGGCAAGTGTGACTACGGAGCCCCAGGGGGTTCTTTTGAGAGATGCACCCTGATGTATCTCCCGCTTGCTGGTGGTCACAGGAATCCAAACACGTGCTTAAAAAAAACTCACAGGACTGTACATTTAAAAAGGTCAACTGTACTATATATTAAGAAGTCAAATAACTTACTAAATTGAATTACACATATATAATGTTTAAAGCCTTGCAAATGTCCTAAGTTAGGAGTAGCATAGTGATTGTCAAGAAACCCATGAGAATGGCGTTAGTTATCTGAAATACACAGTACCGTTTGCAGTAGGGGGGCGTGGTTACACCGAGAGACAGAAGTGAGCGTGGGCAGAAAGCAGTGGGCAGACCTGGACATCAGCCAGGGGAACCATGAGAAGTGGTGGCGTGAAAAAGTATTAAGAGAAAGGCAAGCAATGGACGAGGGTCGGAGAAGCGGTTTAAGAGGCAGAAGCACCAACTCTGGATTAGATGTGATGCGTTGGCCGGGAACAGGGCTTAGAAATGGAGCCGAGACAGGATGGGTGGGAGAAAGTTTGGGACGCTCAGGAAGGGCGAGTGAGCGGTGAGGAAGAAACGAGGAAGGTGGACGTCAACAGAGCGAGGCAGGCTATTCACGCGGCGTCTCCCGCTGGCCCGCAGGCGGGTGCCCAGGGGCACGGGGAAGGGCGAGCGTGGGAGCGCGGGTGCGGTGCGCGGGCGCGGGCTCAGGGACGCCGTGCGCTCTCCCGGGTCGTGCCGCGAGCACGCGCGCTCCGAGGCCGGGCCGGGGCGCGGCGTGGCGCGCGCAAGTCCGCGGGAGGCGGGGGCGCGGCTGAGGCCGGTGACGTCAGGCGAGGGCGCGCGCCGACCGGCAGAGGGCGGAGCCGGGAGGCGGGCGCTGCGCGCGGCCGCGGGCGGAGCGGACCGGCGCGAGGGGCGGAGCGGCGCGCGGGAGGAGGCGGGGGAGGAGAGGCCCCCGGGACCGCGAGCGGCAGCTGGGGAGGGGGCCGCGGAGCCGGAGCGCGAGCGAAACAGCTGATCTGATTTTCCTTTAAAGAGAGAGAAAATGGAAGTCGGGTAGCGGCGGCTGCGGCTCTGCAGACTGGCGGAGCGGAGCGGCGCGCGCGGCAGGTGAGACGGCGCTGGCCGCGGTGCTGACGGCGGCGGCGGGGTCGGGGCCGCGGACCAGGCAGGTGCTCCGTGGGAGCGCGGGCGCCGGGTCCCTCCGTGGCGAGGCGGCGAAGCGGGTGGGCGCAGAGGCCGGGTGGCCCTGGAGCGGCGAGGGCGCGGGGGCGCAGGGGGCGCAGGGGTCGTGGGCTCCGCGCAGGGCTCTCCGGCGCGTCTGCATTGCGGGCTCCGCTCTGGACCCCGCGGGCTCCGTGGCCACCGGCTCCGGCCCGGAGAGGCGCACGTCTCCCAGGCAGGGTGCGGCGCTCGCGCTGGATCGGGGCCGGTGTCTCCTCCGGGCCGCTTAGCTGTCCGCACTGGAACGTGATGACAGGCATGGGGGCACCGGCCCTTCGGTCGGTGTGGACGCGCCGAGGGTCCCGCAGAGCCGGCCGACTCCCAGGCACGGCCCGGCCCAGCCCTGGAGCAGCGCGTGAGGCCGCTAGCCGGGCACCCGGGCTGTGGCTGCGTGGGCCCCCGCGGTCCGAAGCTCCGCTCCTTTGCTCCGCTGGGTCTGGCTGGACAGCAGGCAAACCCTTAATGCAATTTGGCTATGGACCCGGAGGCCTTCCCTAGTATCTTCTCACTGGAGGGGAAAAATTGCATCTGCCGAGCTTTAAGTGCTCCTTTAAATTTGGGAAATGTCAGTGATGTCATCATTAACAAAAACTTTCCTTCATTGGATACCACCGCTCGAGTGCACCCTCCTCCCCGTGTAGCTTTTGCAGCCGTTCGAGCGTCTTTGCAATCAACCGGATTTGCCTTTGCTCCCCGAACTCAAGCCCCTTGCACAAGTGAAACGGTTCTCATTTCCACTGGTGTGAGAACTCATCTATTGGAGTGTGGCTGCAGGGAAACTTGTAAGATCCAGTGGGTCTGTGAATCGCTTCGTCCACGGCACCAGGACCCAGGCAAAGTCATGCCTGGCCCTTATGTGCCTCGTGGATGTCTTATCTTTGTAAATGAGAGTGAGTCGTGAGCCGGAGACGAATTTTAAAGCTGTTCTGTTTGACGTGGCAGGCGATGTGTCAGGAAAAGGTGGGCCGTGCCACCCTAAATCTTCACAGGCCTCGGTGAGAATCTGCAGCTCTCCTTCCTTCTCCATCACCCTCCCCCACTCTGGGAGGTGTCGGGGAGCAGCCTGCCCTGCAGACAGGGGAGGAAGTTTTGCTGAGGTCCTCCTGGGTTTTCCTTCCCTTCCCTTTGTAGCTGTGTGTCCCACCAACCACTAAGGCCAACTCAATACCTAGAGAGGGCGGAGAGAGTGCAGAGGCTGCAGACACCCCTCCCCACCCCCCACAGCACACCAGATCCTGGGGAATTTGCCCCTCAGTGCGAGCAGCGCGCCGTCTCTGCTGTGTTTGTGAGCATTCCATTAGTGCCAACTATTATGGGGAGAAGAGAGAGCAAGTTCCCAAGACAGCTGGAATACCTACTTAAGGCTATCCTATCGAAAGGGTAGTCGATAAGGGACAAAAGTATTGACATTTTGGTATTTAATAATTAATGACTCCCTCTAATTGGCTAAAATATGCATGCCTTCGGTTATGAGTGTGTGGTGTTGGGTCTGTAAGGAATGCAATATACCACAAGCCCCGCAGAAGTTAGAGCCTGCTCAGGAACTCGACGCTCTCGAACCCTGGGTGGGTGTGAAGGAAGCAGGGAGGCTGTGGTCTGCGTCAGGCCGTGGGGACACTCAGGACAAGAGCTACTGCCTCACGGAGACTTGCCAGGGTCTCAGCCTGGGTTCCATGTGGCAGGTGTCCCCTGAGGAAGTCACTGTGAAGCCCTGGGCCCTGGTGGGCGTCGGCACTGGAGTCTTGGGGACTCGGGGCTGTCTGTCGTCACCCTGTGGGGAAGGGGAGAGGCGGCACCTCCCGCTGCAGCAGGCGGGGCTTCCAAGGTGCCACACCTCTTAGAGGTGCCAAAGTTATTTATAACGGCAAGGCGGCGTGAGGCAGGGAGCCTTGTGGCTGAATTGTCTCCGACGTGTGCGTGTGTGGTGACTTTGCCCCATTGTGTATAACTGCTTTAAAACTTGAGCTCTTGAGTCACAGCTCACTGAGATTTTTCTGCCAGTGAGGATGAAAATCGGGTTTTAAGGCTCTGGATTGTGAGCCCTTTAGAAATTGAGTCTGTGGAAGCACTCTGGATGCATCCATTTTGGTTTTCACCTGTGGAAATGTTTGCCATGGTGTTTTTGATTTAACTCACTGTAGTGCTTATGAAAATACAAATGCAGTGTTCCCACTAGATTTCTAGATGTCCGTCACTTACTTCCTAAAGCACTTCAAACGCCATCACTTTAAAACCTCTTCACACCGTTTTTGTGCTTAGAGTATTGTGTCTTCCGTTTCTAAGAAGCCAACATCGCCTTGGCCTTTCTTTTCATTCCCTCTGGACCTTAAGGTCATGCCTTTCCTCCCTGTTTTAGGCCCAGAGAATAAAGGCTGAGTCAGCTCCCGCGGGGCCGGCAGGGGGCGCGCTAAACGCGGCTGGCGGGGCCCCTACCTGAGCCTCCTGGGGAGGGACCGGCAGGTAGAGGGGGAGTGTGCGTGTGCAGGTATGCTCGCTTGCTTGCTCGCTTGTTTCCTCTGCACCTTCGTGTGCCCGTCGCCCAAGAAATGGAAACTGATGGAAGGACGGCCACCTACCTGAGTAGCCAGAGGTGTGGCTTCCCTGGCTGGGGCAGGGAGATGGTTTTCATGGCTCCCTGTCTTGGAAGAGGGGCCGTTGGTTGTAGCGCGGAGATGCCGGGCCTCCCCGGACTGCAGAAGAGGCAGTGCTGGCTGTGGAGGGAGAGAGGGCGCGCGTTGGCCTAGTGGGAGGGCGTCCTGGTCCTGGCTACGCCTCATGGTGCCAGGGCTCCAGGGGTCTGCTCGTGGTTTGACTCCTACCGGCTTATACCCCCTGGACTCAGTGTCAGTTCCCGGCCTCAGGGTGTCTCTGATGGAGACAAGCAAGTGCTTAATCCCTGTATGGCTCTTTCTGCCAAAGAAAATGAAAAAATGGGGAAAGAGGCAACTGTGCCTGCCACCTCAGTGTGTTTGATCTGACCGCAGGTGCGCGCCTGCAGAGAGTGGCCCCTGAGGCTTTTCCCCACGGGTACTGAGCCTGGGGAGAGGAGGTCCGCTGTGAAGGGTTGCTCTGCTGAGCTGGGATGCGTGTTTCCTGGGGTGTGGGTCGTCACGCAGCCTGGGGATGTGGTCTGAACATCAGACTCCCCTCTCTTCGCCATGGAGTCTGCATGCGACAGGGAAGCCATCCCACCCGGCAGCGCAATAATTTTCCTCCTAGTTACTCTGTTGGAAACGCATGAAATGCCAAATGACCGATTTCAAGGGGGCAAATGGGAATAATGTGGGGGTTTTTTTGTTGTTGTTTTTTTTTTTTTTTGGTTTGGTGCTTCACTTGGATCACTTTAAATGGCTACAGGGGGAAGTGCCACTAGATTAAAAACAAAAGAACAGGTGGTCCCAGGTCCTCTAGAAGATGTCCTTCCCCTGGGGTGACCCCAGACCATGCTAGTCAGGGGGAATCCTGGGAACCGAGGGCACTTGCACAGAAGCCAGGCATGCTGGTTCCTTGGTGTAATACATGTAATTGGGAAATATTCACCCTTGAAACTTGGGAGTGGAGTTTTGTCCGCTGTGGAGCCAGACCAAGGATAAGGTGGCCTTCACTGACCAGACAGATGGAGTGGGCGAGGGATGAAGTGCCTTCCCCACACTCTGGGGGCAGGGTTCCTTGTTATCCGTGGTGACAGACCGGAGACATGGGTTGAAAATAAGTCTTTAAATTCTGAGCTTGAGAGCGGGGTGCCACCCTACAACCTGCCCGTGGCGAGGAGGCGCGTTTCGCCAGCTGGTTTGCAGGTGGCATATCTGGACCAGAAGAAGGGGCTGGGTGGGTACAGACTGGTGTGGGGGGTGGGGAGCAGACCCTGTCTGTTTCCTCCTCCTTCGCCACCGCTGCTGTCTCTGGACAAGGCGTGGTCCCATCCTGCTCTGGGCTCCTTGTGGGGAAAGGGGAGCGGTGGCCTCCCAAGTCCCCAAGGCCTGATCTAGTCAAACTGCACGACATTGCGAGACTCCGGCCCCTGCCCGTGGAGGCTGCTGCTGTCCACCCTCTCACGTCCTGAGGGGGTCAGCGTGCCTGTGTGCTCCGGCTGGCTCTTACTGCCTCTCTCCTGTTTAAGCTGCTCAGTCCGAAGTGAACACACTCATTTTCTGAGTATGGAGGGTGTGGGGTGTCTCCTTCCCAGGAAACACTTTCTCGTTTGAGCTGGGTTTCCTCTTACATAATTTCCCTTGTAACTACAATGGAAATGTGGTGTCTGAATGAATATACATAAGTAAGATGCCGTATTGACTTTTATGAAGTATAACAGCAGAACCTTTCAAAGCCATTTCCTTTAGTGCTCTGCATTTCATTCGATGGTTTTATTAGATTACTGCATTTCCACGTGGTGCTGGGGATTGGTGTGAACGCCCCTGCCCCAGGGAGATCAGACTGTTTCTCAGTCACTGAGAGGACAGTTTGGGAGCTTGGCCCAGGGAAGGTGGCTGCTCAGAGCGGGAGCAGTGCCCCGGCCGCTGCCCCTGCCAGCCTGGGCCTCGGTACCTCTAAGAAGACCCCAAGTGTGCCGTCCTGGTGCTGACACACCACAATTTACCCAGACCTCTGTACTTCCATTTTAAGAGCTGTCTATGACCTGGGCTCTCCTCTTTCTTACCTTTTCTTTCTTTCTTTGTATTGATTTACAGAATGAAAGGAAGAGGGGGGGAGAGAGAGAGAAACATTGATTAGTTGTTCCACTTACTGAAGCATTCATTGGTTGATTCCTGCATGTGCCTTGACTGGGGATCGAACCCACAACCTTGGCGTATTGAGAGGATGCTCTAACCCAATGAGCTACCCGGCCAGGGCTCCTGTTTCTTAAATTAAGCTCAAGGTGGGCGTGGCATGTCCTTCTTGTGGAAGAGACCGCACATGGGCTGTGTCCTGGGACACCGCTGGCCCCCACCCTGAAAGCTGAGTCAGCACCTTTTTATTTCGGGGGTTCCAAGACCAGAGCTACAATCCATTTCCCCGATATTTCCCTAATGATGATTTCAAGCTTGGAAAGAAATCTGTATTATCGAAATGTGGGCAATACATCTGCACAATAATTCTTCATGCCTTTAAAAAAAGATTGGCATCCAAGGTACACATAGTTAATTTTTTATCTTTAAATTTTATAAATCGGAATATTTGTTTTTTCCAGTCTTCTGAACAGCATCACGCTGTGTCTTGAAGGAACCACCACTGAACAGTACAAATAAATGGGTCGAGTCACCAGCCGACGTGGACAGGGTGACAAGCTCCGAGACCTCGGGCCAAGTCCCGGATTCCTTGGGGAGCATGTGTTCTCCGCCCTCCTGCTGGCCTGGGGGAGGGGTGTGCGCGCATGCGTGCAGTGAGCACTGTGACTCTGAGAGAGATGGGTTGTCCCCATGAAAGGAGTCCGAGACGGAGCCTGTCTCCTTACCACCAGCCCCATCCTACACCTCCCTCCCCCGTCACTAGATAGGTCAACAGTTTGCACTTGTAACTCAGAGGGTGGCCTAGATGGACCTCCTTGGGCATTTTTGGCAGAGAAAGAAGAAGGTCTAGAGGAGAATGATGGATGACTTTCTCTGGCTTAGTGATTCTTGTCATGTAACTAGACTCCTTAGCCAAGTATGGTTTTTTTGTTTGTTTGTTTTTTAAGGATGTCCCTCTAAATCCGAGTGGATCGCAGACTCCCTGAGAACAGGGCCGCATCTCCTACATGTTGGTGCTGCCGCTGATCATGCGAGTGGCAGCCCCGGGGGGCTCACCTCGTAGGACGGTGACACCACCCACTTTCTCACTCTCTGGAGTTGACGAAAGATCGGTTGTTCCCACAGGCGACGTGGGGGATGAGGGAGACGAAAAAGCACAGTGACCCAGCAGTGGGGCCCTGCTGTCCGTGGGGAGCTCCCTCGCAGGGCCTGCTGGCCTTCTCACAGCACAGGCACCCCTCATCCTCAGTACTGACTGTGGGGAGGGGCGCAGAGGTATTGGTGCCCCCTCAGGGCCGAGGCAGGCCCACGTGCCTGCAAGCACGTGGCTGGTTTGCAGCCCTGCCACCTATCAGGCTAAGCAGGAGCTCCCTAGCCGGCTGGCCACCCCAGCCGTCACCCCGGGTGCACAATCACTGGCAGGCCGATCAGGGGGCCGGGCCAGGTCTCTGGGGACAAGTGGCTGGGACTTGCCCGTCAGGTCATAGTGCGTGCACGCCTCTTGTTGAGTTTGTCCAGTCCGTCTCGTCGGAAGTGCCGATGGTGAACTGAGCCCATGGGACCACGTGGCTGGACACGAAGTTGACCCTGGATGGTCAGGCACTGTGTGTGCTGTCAGTCAGCCTCGTCCCCCGGGTCACCTGCCCATGCCGGGCAAGTTGGCAGGGCCTCCTTATGTCTCTACTACCGAGGCTGACTTGCCTTATCCCTCCAGCAGTCCAGTGGGCGGTGAGCTCAGAAATGCACCCTGACACGGGTGTCTCACGGGGGCCCCCAGGAGGGGTCGGCACAGGCTCGATTCCCCTACTCAGCATGGGAGGTCTACTAGTCCAAGGTCCATGCATCCTTGCATTGAAATTCAACCCCTCTGTGTCTGTGGTGGCGAAGGGCCAGGCCAGGAACACGGGGGAACATCCACGTGTGGTCGTGCTGTGCCCTGTGAAGGAGGGGCCGGGTCTGCCGAGGACACAGGTCCCAGCCCAGGGGGATCAGCCCCTTCCTGACTCCGGCCCTCACTCTCGGTGCACCCTCTAATCAGGGGTGCCCAACCTTTTGGCACTTCTGGGCCACACTGGAGGAAGAAGAGTTGTCTTGGGCCCACACATTCAATACCCTGCAACACATAATCACCCAGAAAAATCTCATCGGGTTTTAAGGAAGTTCACAATTTTGTGTTGGGCCACACTCCTAGCCATCACGGGATACCCCTGTCTTGGTCTTAACTTCACGTATGAAACACGGACACGCAGCTGCCTGACCCCTGGTGTTCCATCTCACCCCGCGGGTCTGCACAGAATAACCCCTTCTTTTCTCCCAGTGCCAGCTAGTCACCACTGAGAGAGAGCAGTGAGAACACCTGCGGCGTCTCCTGAAGATACCTGTGCGCACCTCCCTGGCAGACGGAGGAGAGCACGGGGGCGCTCCCGAGGGTTCTTCATTAGAGATGTGTCCTGCGGAGGACATACCTCCTCCTGATGGTTACACTCCTTGAGGAAAAGTCCTCATTGCCCCCAGAGGGACCTGGCGCAGCCCAGACGCTCCACGTGCGTGCGCTAAATGCATGAATAGTCCTGTGGGACTTAGAACGAGAGACTGAGTTATTCTTCCTAGGCTTGGTTAGCTCCCAGCGGTTCAAACTAGCGTGGTGGGGAATTCAGTTTGCGCAACATCTGAAACATATCCAAGCTTCAGCCCCCGAGTTTGCTAGTGTGCAAGGTAAACAAAACCCGGACTGGGTGGTGGGTCACAGTCATGGGACTTGGTCGTCCTGCAGCTCAGGGTGTGCCACAGTCTCGGAGTTCATCACACACGTCCCTGGCCCCGCCCACCCAAGTCACGTTACAGTCTTTCAGTTCCGTTTTACATGCTTCTACGGCAGTCCAGTAACTGTATGCAGTCTTACAGAATACCAGCTACATCTACCTTCTGGGCAAAGTATTGCCTACTAGATATGTTTAAAGGTTTTATTTATTTACTTGTAGAGAGAATAGAAGGAAGGGAGATAGAGAGGGAGAGAAACATCGATTAGTTGCCCCTCATGTGACCCGTCTGGGGACCGTCTGCACCCCTGGCCTGTGCTCTGACCAGGAATCAAACCAGCGACCTTCCTCTTTGGGGGATGACACCCATCCCACTGAGCCACAGCAGTCAGGGCTGCACACTCACTGTTCACAGCTCTTCTCCCTGCCTCACTTCCCCCCGTCTGGGTCTGGAGAGGGGCCTGGAAGAAGGAAGCTTTCTGTGCTGTCCACGCAGTACAGCGAGGGGTGTGCGACACAGGGTCTCCCTCCGAGTGCCGACAATGTGGCCAGGACAGAACTGTCCACTCGGTGCCCTGCCCTTGCACCCCTTACCAGGCCTGGCCCAGAGTGGCTCCCCTGTATGCTCTCCAGTGCCCCCACCCCTGTCTGCCACTGAGTGAGATTCCTCCTCACTCACCTTCAGCGGCAGGAGAGTAAGCTCCACCCATTGTCTGTAACAGAACGGAACTCGGTGTCGCGAGTGCAGGCCTGTCCCCCTGGTGCTGCGTGGGAAACGGAGCTTTCTGGAGAAAGGGCTGCCGGGAAATTGTTCTGTGTAGTCATTAAGCTTCTCTGTCGTTCTCATCTTTCAATATTCTCAGTCCTGCAGAAGTTGCGCGGGAAGGAGCGGGAGCCCTGCCCTGAGGTGATGAGGCGAGGGCTCGAGGTCGGATGCTGCACTCCTAGCGGGAAAGCTCTTGCTCAGAACACAGAGCTGTGGTCCTCGCTGCCCCAGCCAGCGCCCTGGCTCTGGGGGCACTGGCTACCCTGCGGGGAGCAGATCAGGGTGCCAGGCACTGAGAAAAGGGGTGCGGTCAAGAATTAACCCTCTGTGGTACAGGAGGTGCCCAGGGCACCAGAGAGAGGGAAAGCCAGGTGCTTTTAAGGGTGTGGTGGAACATTCTAGAATCAAACCTGGCCCCCTCACACACACCTCCCCCGACTCCACAGCCGTGCAGGTCGCAGCCTTCCTAACAGGGAGGAAGAGCAGCTGATGTTCTCTGAGCAGGAGGCCACCTGGCCGCCTCCTCCTCCCCCTCCGGCACAAGCCCACAGAGCTGCCAGGCCTGCTGAGGGCAGGACTGTCACTTGCTGGTGTGGCCCCAGAGTCCTGGGGGCGTTTCATGGACCGGCGGAGAAGGCCATGAGGAAGCACCCCTGGAGTGAACATTCAGCTGCCCCAGCAACAGGGGCTCAGCAGGGGTCAGGGCCCCCCTGGCCTGGGCCCATCCTGTGGCGGGGACAGCACCCCCTGCAGCCCAGCTGCAGTTTTCTCACCCGGCCCCCAGCTGCCCTGTGCAAACTGAACAAGAGGACACAAAGGGAAACACTGTATTTTTTTTTAACATTGTCATTGTAGTGACTTCTCAGAAGTAACAACCAAGACCTGGAGGAAAGGGTGGGAAAGCAGAAGTCACCTGCAGACACGCAGAACAGGGCAAGAGGCTGCTGGGAGACACCCAGTGGCTCCTGGGGAGGGGCCCCCGGTGCGTGCTGCTGGCCTGAGGTCAGTGCTGGGCTTGTGGGTGGCAAGCAGGCAGGGGCAGCCGTAACCAGGCGGCGGGCCATTCCTGCAGGGCTGCGGGGGCACGAGGCCGCCCCACACCCTCCCATGGTTACTGTTCCCCCCGATCCCTGGGCGGCTGGGACTTGGGGAGCCTGTTCTTGACCCCTCTGCTCATCCTGAGTGCTGCCAGGCCCTCAGTCCAGCTGGACCCTCACTCTCGGGGAGCTGAGTGGACAGAGTCTGTGTTAGGCCTCCCCTCAACTGCCCAGGGGCCTCGCACTGGCTCTCCCTAGCCACTCCAATGGGGCCCTGCATCCCAGCATGCTCTGCATCCAGTGTGCACAGAAGGCACTAAGGACACCAAGTGTCTGCAGATGAGCCTCTGGGTGCCCCGGTGGGTGGGCCTGGGCGGCACAGCTCCAGCCCTGGGCCCCTGGGGTAGGGGGTCCTGGGACAGGCTGTGCTTTAGACACACCAGGTTCAGCTCCCCTGTGAACCTGGGGCTGCCCCCTGTGGTGAGCCCCTGGTGGGATCGGGACATCCCGCAGCCCCAGTGTCCCTGTGGGTGACACCTGCCTCACAGGTGAGCACGTCCACGGCACCTGTGGCTCTCTCTCCCCACCCCCACCCCCCGCTCATCTTCCCCTCACACAGAGCCCAGACCCCCAGGCTTTCGTTTCTTCCCAGCAGGGCTGGGGCGAGGCCTGCCCCGTCCCTGGGGTCCTGGGACACGGGCGAAGGGTCTCACTGCTCTGAGCGCCCATGTCCCTCCTCACAGAATGTGGGTGAGACCAGGCACCATGTTGTGGTTTGTGTCAGCCTCTCACGTCGTCAGGGCTGGTCCCCTCCACCCCCTCGAAGATGACCTCAGTGCCACAGTCCCTCGGCCTTGGTGCGGATTCAAATGGACTCCAGGGCCGGCTCAGAGTCAGTGTCTTTGCCAGCCGTTCCTGCGGACTCCCCCGGGGCGCCCTCCCAAAGCCCCCCTTCATTCTCCGGCTGCCCGCCGTGGAGCCTGTTTGCTCGGGTCTCCTGTTCTCTTCCCACGAGGCTCGGGGCACCGTCCTGGAGAATTCCTGCATGCTTCAAAATAGCGCTTGAAAATTTAAAAAATTAAAAATCTGCTGCCCGAAGCTGCCCTGTCTGTGGGGATGTCACAGGGGTAACAGGAAAGGAAGGGACACAGCGGGAAGGACCTGGTGGCCCCTGCCCCTCCCCTGTGCCTGTGCCGCCTTCCCGTGCCCCTCACCCTGTGATTTTTGTCACGTTTGAGGGGGTCGGCTCTTTGCCGAAGGGTGGGGTGGGGGAAGCTGGGCGGGCGTGTCCTTGATTCGTATCTGTGTGGTCTGGAACCCAGCTTCTTCCAACGCATTTCCTGTGCTCAGCAGGGCTGTGATCCCCGGGTTTGGGCATGGAAGTTGGGTGTAGCTGGTAGCAGAGCCTTTGTGTTCCCTGCCTTCCTCCCTGCAGGAAGCCAAGTCCACAGGCCAGGGTCTGCTCGTGGCTGTGCTCCCCTGTCCCCGTGAGTTGTCACATCAGGGCCAGGCCACTTCTCCCAGTGGAGTCCGTCTTCCCCGGGGGTCAGCCGGTAGGCACTGGCTGGCTGGGCCCATTCTGATGACCTGGGTCTCCCAGAAGGAATTATATCTCCTTCCAGATCTCTCTCTCCCCCTTCTCACTGTTTCAGGGGCTTTCAAAGAACGTGTGGAGGAGGCAACCGTTCACCAGAAGCGGCTTATCTGGTGGGTGGCCGTGTGGACCCCGAGGGATTTGGGGACCCCACGTGCTCTGAGAAACAGGTCGGCGTTCTGCCTCGGAGCCGGGCACCGGTTAGCATCTGCAGCTTCCGGGTTCCTCTTCCGAGCAGAGCTGTTGTTTTGTTCCAGGACACTTTTTCACAAAGGCCCTTCTGTTAGATTAGATGAGCTATTGTATCAGAAATTGGGCCTCGCCCAGGCCCCCAGCCCCCAGCCGGCAAGGCAGCCTGGGGACAGAGGCAGGCAGGTACCATGTGGGACCCTCTGGCCCAAGCCCCCTCTGCCACCGAGGACCGATCCTACCCCCGCCGTCCCAGCAGCCTCAGACTGACCGACCACCATGTCTCGGAAATCTCTGTGGCCTTTTAGGCGTTAATCAGTGAAACCTGGAATGAGCATTTCCCGCTTTGGTCACTGATGAATATTAAATGATGCCATCACCCCTCCACAGAAAACGCAGCCAGCACTGACGCTGTATGTCCTCCCAACGTCACCTCGTTTACCATCTCTCAGTGGCCACGTGAAGCAGGTGCCACTGTTCAGGTCGCCGAAGCAGGGGGCGCACCGGCTGCCAAGTGTCGGTCTCATGAAGCCCGAGCCGTCTTCCCAAACACCCCATCAGTCCTTGACCCTCTGGAGGCAAGTGCTTCCTTTGTTGGCCGAGCTGAGGCTGGTGAACGTTTTGCATTTCCTTCCTCGTGCCTCATGTGTGCAAACATATTGGCCCAAACGGTGTTTTGGAACAGCTTACTTGCAGTGATCTGAGTGTGCTTGTTTGTTTTAAACATGCAGCCCTGGCTGATGTAGCTCCGTGGATTGAGCACAAGCCTGTGAACCAAAGGGTCGCGGGTTCAATTCCCAGTCTAGGGCACATGCCTGGGTTGCAGGCCAGGTCCCCAGTAGGGGGCGCTCGAGAGGCAACCACACATTGATTTTTCTCTCCCTCTCTCTCCCTTCCCCTCTCTCCAAAAGTAAATGAATAAAATCTTTAAAAAGGTAAAATAAACATGCAGTTTTCACTAGTTACATGTGTACCACCCTCAGTTTTGCAGAGTTTCTCGGACTTTCAAAGGCCATTGCAACTCACAGGTAGGCTGTAGAAGGAGAGGAAGGAGAGCTGGGGAGGATTTTGGCCCAGCCTGACCCACCACAGCCTGTCCTGGGGGCAGCTCATTCAGCCTTTGGGCCTGTGGTGCCTGCCAGCCAAGTTACTTAGCCGGCAAATCCACCTGGCACTACGAGGCAGTGAGCTGGAGTCCCCAAGTAGCTTTCTTCTTTGTCTGCCGGCCTGTCTGTAGAGTCCGCGGGGGCTGTCAATTACGGTGGAGCAGGGTTCAGCCCCACGTCCCCGCAGACGGGAAGTCGGCACACCCAGGTCTCCGTGGAAATGATCACACCGCCACCGTGCTATATAGCAAGTGTGAGAAAAGGGTACGATCCAGCTGGTGTTAGGGATGGACTACATCTGGGGTCACCCGTGCAGCCAGACGTGTGCGCCCCTGGAGAGTGCGGCCTCTGGAAGCTTCTCTGGGTACTGGGAAGACACCAGAATGAGCCACCCCCACCCAGAACGCCTGGCGTCTGTTCCAGGACCTGAGCAGCCGCCAGCGCACCAAGGATCGCCTGTGTCCACGTCCCGCTTTCCTTTGCTTTTCCTGCTGCTAGTTTGCCACCACCACCACCCGCCCCCGAGGTCCTGCACGCATGTGCGTTCCGCCGCGGTCCCACCGTGTGCTTTCTTCTCGCTCCCTGAACTGTCCACGCATCCCGCTGGGCTGCCTTGCGCTGGGCTCAGCTGCCCTTCAGCCAAGCCACGTGGAATCCACTAGAAAACCCACCCACAGGGGTTTCGATGCCCGTGATTACACTATTCATTTCCTTTAATGCTCTTTATTTTTCCTATCTTTGGTCTTCTTTAGAGTGTCATCCTGATCCCTTAGGGTTTTGATCACTTTAAAAAAAATGCTTGAATTCATCATGTAAAACTCCATGATACAGTCTGTGAGAAATCGGTGACTGGAGCGTGGGGGTGGGAGTTGCTGGTCCCCCTGCTTCTGGTGGCTGGGTCCCCCAGCCCCTGTTCTTGGGGGGTTGCTGCTTTTGTGTTTTCTCACTTGATGGCAGCCTTGTCTTGGGCTTGGCCCCCCCGGGGCGCATGCGTCTGGCCAGTGAAGTTGCATCAGCTTCTGTCAGGTGCCCAGGGTGCTGTGAGCAGAGGGCCACCTTGCATGTTGTACCCTCGTGGGTGGGTGGTTTTGGAGACTGGTGGGGGGAGGCGTCTGATCTGCAGGCCCTCTGAGCCTGGGCTTGCTCTCTGCGTGCCAGGCGGCCCACCGCCGGGGCTGGGGCGGGGCTTTGCACGGGGCAGGGGTGCAGATGGTGGGAGGTGGACCTGTTGACCTTGGGGGGCGGTGCTCGCTCTGGAGTGGGGAACAGCTCAGAACATGGAGCCACCGAAGGGCAGAGCAGCGGCCAGCATGTGTGTGGGCGACCTGGGGGTGTGCAGTGCGGGGACCCCGAGGGGGCCTAGATGCAGCTGGGGCAGCCATGGGCCCATTGGGAGCTCTGTCAGCTGTGCAGAGACAGCGGACTGGTGGGCCCCTCACCACCGAGAGTGCTGTACTTTCTGGCCATTTACCTGCGCCCTTCTTTTAATGATACCCACACCACAGAAATTATACAGCACTGGGCGCCGAGGAGCACGTGCCTGGGGGTAGGTGCTGAGTCCACGCAGAGAAGAGGGGGAGGCGGTCCGCACGCTGCAGCTGGGACGCACCCGAGCCTGTTACATGGAGGAGACATACCGGTCTGTCTTTCAAAGTGAGCTCAGCTATTCGAAACTTTTTTTTAAAAGCACAGAACATTTTGGAGTATTACCTACTCCAAACAGTTCCAAACTGGGGAACTGTTACTTGAAGTTCAGGGTTAGACACCCACCCCCCACCACAGGCAACCTGGTCTCCGGGGCCTATCCTGCCCTCCCTGGCGCTCAAGAGCCTCCCCGCCCACCTGAGCCGCCCCCTCCCCCGCCTCTCCCGTGACACAGTTTCTGGTGTCCCTTTTGGAAGCCCTTCTCTGCGCGTCCCTCCCTCACGGCACCTTCAGCCCTGTCCTCACATCACAGAGCGTGTGGTCCCCCGGAAACTCCCCAGCCGGGTCCTAGCTCTCCAAGGATGGGCTCCGAGTCTTCCCACATTCACGCCTCTCACCCCTGGGCTGCTTCCCCTGCGGTGACTTTGTGTGCTCGAGACACTGACAGAACTCGTTAGATTTCCAGAGGAAGGTCTGCGGCCACACCACCCTGAATGCGCCCGATCTCGTCTGGTCTCGGGAGCTAAGCAGGGTCGGGCCTGGTTGGCACGTGGGTGGGAGATTCCCAGAGGAAGGGACTTGCCTGTATTGCAACCCCGTGCACACTAGTGCCCCCAGAAAGCCTAGCACTAGCATCCCCCCCCAACACACACACTCACAGAAAGGAGATTTGGGAGTCTGCACTCATTTTGTCCCTTCCCTGGAGTGTAGTTCTCGTTACCAAGTCACCGTGATGTGGGGTCATCTCGAGTACCCCCTTGTCCTGGTAACAAAGCCTGGAGCATCATCAGTGGCACCTTCAGGGGAGGGCACCCGTGGGGCTCGGTGGAGTCCCTGTGTTTGTGTCTGTCACACACTCGGTGTCGGGCACGTGGACACCAGGGCCCCGCTCTGGGCCCCGTTCTCCTGCGTGCAGGAAATGAGGTGGGCCTGTCTCGGGAACACACGGCCCCTGGGTTTATTCCTGGAAGTGAGCTGAAGCAGCCATGCGTTTATGTAGAAGGTCCCCGAGGGTCCCCTCCTACACCTTGACCTTGCTCTACAGTCCAGCGCACCCCCGGCCGGCCCTGACATGCAGCCCCGCCCCCCAGGAAGGAGCCCGGGGAGGCACCCTGTGCCTCAGCACAGCCTGCGGGGTGAACGGGGGTCTGCCCTGCCCCCAGGCCAGGGCCAGCGGGTGACTCTGGGCACTTTCCTGGCCCTGCCTCTACACTTGATCTTCCACTAGATTGTGCTGCCCTTGTCTCTGTGTCCTCCCGTTCACACGACAGAGGTGGCTTCTGCACGTGCTCTTCCTCATGACAGTGGCAAATACCCTTCAGGAAAGTCCCCCCCCACCCCCAGAGTCGACACAATCCTGGGTGCAAAGACTGCCCCATCCGGCTTGTTTCCCTCCCCGCCTGGGTAGTTTCTCGAGCCTTTTCCACGTTATTAAACGTCCTTCCTCAGCTGAGGTTTCTGCGGCCATGTGGCGCTGCACGGGCTGAATGCACTGTGGCCGCTGGACTGAGTATTGATCGTGGGCTCCCCAAGCGAGGGCCAGCCAGGCGCCCCGTGTGCGTGCCCCAGCCAGCCGGGCAACTGCAGGCAGCTCAGTGTGGAGGCCACGGAAGACAAGAGGGCCACGGCTTTGCCCGTTGTTGGGGTCTCCCTCTGACCCTGTCCTTCGGGGTTTTATTCTGCCATTTTCCTCTGGGCTGTCACCTGCTCTTCCAGCTCCCTTCTTCCCATCGGGGGCGGTGTCTCCCGAGTTTGTAACTCCACGTCCTTCCTCCACAACCCTCCACCGAGGAAAACCAAACGGCAGTCTGGGCCCCAGATGGCAGCCTGGCCCCTTGCGGCATGGCGGGAAGGCCAGGCCCGAGTGGGGACCAAGGGCACAGGGCAGTGGGGTGACATCGGACGGGAGACCCCGGGGTGGGGGCTCCGCAGTTCCTCACCTGTGTCCTCTGGCCTGGCCTTCCAGCACCCCAGGCATTAACTATGACAAGGGTCTCATCAGCGTCTGGGATCTCAGGGCCAAGTGGGGCCGTAAACCCGTCTTCCGGAATGTGGTGGATCTGGGATTTTCTCCGGCTCCGCTCTGGCTTGAGTCAGGAGTGGTGCGTGAACCAGGGAAGCAGCGGTGCCTTTCCCAGCTTCCCCAGCCCTAAGTAGGTCAGGGTTTGTCACAGTTTTGACGAGATCACAGGTGAGTCACCGTAAATTTGGAGAGTCACGAATCTTGCGGGCATTTGCAATCTGGTTAAATGGCATGCCTTAATGCCCGGCAGGCAGTCCTGCGGCCCCTCTGCCCCCCCACGCAGGGCACAGCCCTGGCTGGAAATGGCCATCGGGAGAGACTTGCCCTCGCTGCCGGCTGGGGATACCCACCCTCTGGCCCATTTGAGTGACAGGGAAGCCACGTCCTGGGGGGTGGCCCAGGGGAGCCAGCCTCTCTCCCTGATGTGCGGCTTTTCCTAAGAGCATGACCTCACAGAGAAGGGTGCACAGCATAAGGGTGCAGCTTGATAAATGTCCACAGTGATGGCATCGTACAGCCCACACCCAGGTCAGGTGCAGAGCCCGCCCGGAGCCCACCTGGGGACTCTGCCATCACCTCTCACCCACAGACTGGGAGGCCTCTCCAAGCCGCCCACCACCCTCGGGAGTCACCCATGTGCGTACGGCTCCTTCCCGGCCGCGTGATGCTGGCCACGGCCAGGCCTGTCCAGGTCCTTGCGTGTGGCCCTTGAGTGTGGCAGTGACTCGTTAGCTCTCGGGCCAACGAGAGGCATTCTTGTGTTTCCCAGTCTCTTGGGAGCCATATGGCTGTGGAACCTTCGGGTGCATGTCTGGCGGGCGCACACCCAGCAGCAGGGTGGCCGGGCCACAGGGATTCAGACCTGCGGCTCAGGAGATGCCGGAGCCGCCCACCCATGCGCGCTCCCCGGCAGATGGAAGCCAGCCTGAGGTGTTTCAGGGAGAGTAAACAGAGTGTGTTCTGGGTCCTGGGAACACCTAAAGGCCCTTCAGTAAGGAATTGTTCTCAGAAATCTCAGGGGACAGAACTGGTCTTTCCAGAGGCCAATCCTGCATTTGAACAGGGGATTTCATCCCAGCATCTGCTTGTGTGGGTCAGGTAACTTTTTCTCACTATGCTCAGGTGATACCGGCCGCCCCCCCGCCCCCGGAGCCCATGGGGGTAGGATGCCAGGGCGGGGCTCCTGCAGCTGGGCAGAGGCAGAGGGGACCCCCAGGCTGTTACTGTGCACTTGTCACACATGCCCCAGGCTGTGTTACATTAATAAAGGCGAGTCCCAAGGGACAGCCCTTGGGTGACAAGCTCACGACACATCGCTTCTCACACCCTCTGAGGTTGGGGAACAAGGACCACTTTACCCCCTTGTCTCAGGTGGCAAAACTTGAGTTCAAGGTAAATACCTGGCCTGTGTCCTCTGGCCACAAATCCCAGCACATTCTGCCACCCAACAGCCCCGTCCCCTGTTTGCCGAGCAGATAAGTTGCATTGAAGCTGGTGGTTTGTTCTGAGGGATGAGAAATTGGTTGACTGAAGTGACCAGCTCCTTTGCCTCTGTGGGGGTTTCCCTTAACCCCGCCTTTCTCTCGCCTGCACAGGTGACGGGTAGAAGGCTGGGCAGCAGAAGGGGCTACGGCCCCCGGGTCCTTCCCGCCTGAAACAGACACGGCCCGGGGTGTCCCTCTGATGTGCTTGTCTGGACAGATTCGAAAACGTTATTATAGGAAATCTGGGTAACGGGACCTAGTCGTTCGAACCACGTGAACTCCAGTTCTTCAGAAAGAACATTTGGGCCGCAGTGCAGGCTCAAACATTCCCTATTCTTGTTGGTATTCCCTGAAACCCGAGCGTTAACCTAAAAAGCATATTTTCCAAAACTATTGCCGTCCATTACAGGGAAAAAATAGACCAAACAACAGTTTGGTTCGCCGTGCAGTATCGGTGTCATTACGGGGAGTTTGATGGAGCCCAAAGGGCTCTGGGCTCCCTTTGATAATTCTGATAGGAGACACACTTCCCGGCATTTGGACGGTGAGCTCTGGGCCTCGGCGCCGTGATAGCCTGTAACATTATTTCAGAAACTACTGCCTGTGTCTCGAGATTGTCCGCAGGGACCACCAGCTACACTGGGTTACTTTTATTACCAGAAGAGATTTTATTTTGTAGCAGAGGTTAGTTCTAGCCTGACCAAGTTAAAGAGCTGAAAACAAATCACAACAAAATGGCAACAATAATAACAACAACAAAACCCTGAGTGTGTTTTTTTATTATTATTTTTAATCCTCCCCCAAGGATATGTTTATTGATTTTAGAGAGAGAGGAAGGGAGAGGGAGAGAGAGAACATCATTGTGAGAAACATTGGTTGATTGCCTTTTCGTATGTGTCCCAGCTGACCAGGAACTGAACCCACAAGCTTTCCATGCATGGGACAATGCTCCAACCAACTGAGCCACCCGGCCAGGGCCTAAGTTCAGTGATTAAGCACATATAGCCACTTGCTAACTATGAAGTCTTTATAGTATACAAAAATTAATGTATTTAGCTCTGGCTGGTGTAGCTTAGTGGATTGAGCAAGAGCTGTAAACCACAGGGTCGTTGGTTTGATTCCCAGTGAGGGCACCTGCCTGGGTTGCAGGCCAGGTCTCCAGTAGGGGGCGCATGAGAGGCAACCACACATGGATGTTTCTCTTCCTCTTTCTCCCTCCCTTCCCTCTCTCTAAAAATAAATAAATAAATAAAATCTTAAAAAATTGAATGTATTTCTATTAAAATTCACTTTGTGAGGTGACCCCTCACAGTATCTCCCAGGAACGTGACTGAGATGTTTAATGTGGTTTAAGAATCTCAGCCTCCAGGGGAGAGTTTCCATCCCAAGTCAGCCCCACACAGGTTTTTTCACGGACGCAGATGCTGTCATTGGTACCTAAGGCCCCTGTGCACATACACACACACGTGGGCGGAGCACGTCCGAACCGTCCCCCCACAAATGGCAGCTCCTCCTTCAGTTGACGGCACCACCAGTCAGTGACGGGGGCCACAGAAGCACAGGGCTGACCCTTCCCCAGCACGTAGGTCCAACCCCGTGCTCTGCCCTCCAGATCTACATGCCGTTAAAGGTATAGAACGCCGTCGTGGTGTGGCAAGCGCACCTGGCACGTTGCACCTGTGAGGAGGCGCCCGCCCTGCCATGTGCCAGCCACAAGCCCTGCACCTGCCAGCACACATGTCTGGAGCAGAAGCTGCAGGCCAGGGCCGCCTCTGTGGACGGCTGTGTCTGCTGCTTCCACTGCATCGGAGCTGGAATCAGGGTGCACGGCCTTTGGAGATCAAATTAGCATCTCGCGCTGGCGGTCAGTGCCGGCCGCCTCTGGCTCACTGTTTGCAGCGACAGCTCAGCGCACGTTTGCCTTGGCCCCTGTGGCTCGACCATCCAGCATGGCGACCAGCAGAGAGGGTTTGAAGAGGGTGAAACAGGTCCACACTGCCTTAGCAGCTGCCAGACACAGCAAACAGATATACCAGATGCCTGTTAGATTTGAATTTCAGCTAAATAACAGGCAATGTTTTAGCACAGGACATACTTACGGAAATCCTTTGTTGTTTATCTGAAATTCAGATTTGACCAGACGTCCTATATTCTATCTGACAAGCCTAGCTTGCTAAATTTCTTTTTCTCTACTTTGAACCCGGCCCACTTTCACTGAAGCCAAAAAAAAAAAAGTTATAAAGCATGTCCAGTTCTGTTGCAATTGTTTTATTGAGTGTGAGAGAGTGGTCTTTTCCTGGTGGGTGAATGTGGTGGCAGAGCTTGTGATATTTCATCTTTCCTTCTTGTACAGGTGCCTGCGGAGGGTTTTCAGCCCCTGCCCAGGGTCCCACCCCTCTCGGGACTGGCCTGTGCTTGAACCCCGACGCCCACTCGCACTTCCTATTTGCAAGCATCACATGCCAGTCACCTACACCTTGCCGGTGTCTAATGATTCCGAAACGTCTTGCTCATCCATAGTCACACCTCAGCCCTGCCTGTGATGAGCCTTTTAGAATGCTGCCCAAATCAATGTGCCTACACTCCAGATACCCCTTAGTTTTTGCATACTTCAGGGGTCAGACAGACAAGTAGAAACAGAGTTTACCTACCGCATTCTTTACTGAAATGGCCCACGGCGGTGAGCTTTGTTCTGGCACCGTCTGTGGTGCCTGGGGTAGGTGGCTGGCTAAAGGAGAGGGAACAGGACTTCCCTATCACCTGCCCCCCAGGTCTCAGACATCAGCATGGGGAGCCTGCCCGGGAGAGGGCTCCTACTGGTCATGCGGCCCTCCCTCTCTCTCTTTCCAGTAGCCTGGGGCCTCTGAGCCGGCCCCCTCTTCTGTTCCCTTTCACTTTGATTCTGTTCCGTGCAGCTGGCAAAACCACACTGTGAACTCAAACCACCTTGCTGTGGATACTGTTCTTACATCATTAGAATTTGTTTCAACCAAGGAAGGCAATGAATGCCCTGACTCTTGTTGGTGTTTTTGGCTGGTTTTAGGGCACCTGAGGCCATCAGAATGACCAGTCCACTGCGGCAAAGCCTAGGAGTATCACTGGTGTGAGAGCCAAATAGCTGTTTGCATCAAGTCCGAAAAAAACATTGTGGTCAATTCACCAGCCACTAAAACGAAGGCCTTCTATGGCCTTCCTGCTTCATTCGTGAGATCCTGAAGAATGTGGGGCTCTGGGTAGGGATGAATTGGGGGGCCCCCTGCCCCAAAAGCAAAGTGGCAGCTTCTAGGGTCATTTTCTGCATGCCTTGTGAAAACTGAACTCTTCCAATTTGTGACTGGTTCTCAGGTTTACACTGGTTCCAACTATACTCACTTAAAACATCAGGTAAAATATTTTTTGTGCCCTAGCTAGACACATTGGTTAAGAGCATCATCCCTGTACGCCAAGGCTGCGGGTTCAATTCCCGGTCAGGGCACATATAAGAATCAACCAGTGAATGCATCAATAAGCGGAACAACAAATTGATGTTTCTCTCTTTCTTTCCCTTCCTCTGCCTCTCTAAAATCAGTTTTAAAAATCCCTAATAGCTCACATTATTCTCATTAAAAATTTTATTTGTGATGGGCTATTTTATTCACTTGAAATACAGATAGGAGAGATTTGATCATTGTTAATATCTCTGGAAATTCTGAGGCTGTTTATGTCTGGCCTGACTCTAAAAGTACCAGGAAATTGTAAATGTACCATTTTGGTATTGACCATAATGTTTTATTGGTTAATGTGCATAGATATATATATTTGCTAAGAATTGTTCTTTCAGGGCTCAGAATGAATATTTTCCTAAATTTTGATGCTATTAGAGCAAGGAAAAAAATTGCTGCAATTCTATTACAATTTTGGGGGATGCTTCTGCAGCTGTTAAATTGGAATAAAGATTTTTTTAGATATAAATTTCTTCTTTTGTAAGTATTTCTCTTTCTTGACTTTAACGCTTGCACATAAAAATTCTCTTTGGGCCCTAGCAAGTGTGGCTCAGTGGGTTGAAGCATCATCCCATAGACCAGAATGTCACAGGTTCAATTCCCGGTCAGGGCACATACCTAGGTTGTAGGTTCGATCCCCAGTCAGGGGGCCTGTAAGAGGCAACTGGTCAATGTTTCTCACTCACATCCACTTATCTCTCCCTCTCTAAAAACAATGGGGAAAAAAGTGCCCTTGGGTGAGGATTTTTTTAAAAAAGTTGTACCTGTCTGTCTGGAGCTTGAGGGACTGCCCATTCCTTCCTCTGGGAAGTTCTGTTTCAGGTGCCACGCCCCGACCCTCCTCAGGTTTGCCCCACTCCCCACTGCTCAACACCAGCAGAGAGGGAGCACCTCAGGGGGGTCCAGATTTCTCAGCCCACAGCCCAACTTTCGTTCTGAAGTGAACTGGAACGTGTACATTCTTTTAGATGAGCCCTGACCAATACACGCGCCCGTGTCATCGGTACTACACCAACCAACCTAGAACTTCCTGTGAGAGGAACTGGGCACCCCCACCTCTTCGACACTCACCCCAGTGTTGCTGTGACCGTCGCCGGCGATGCTTTATCAGGGGCTTGTTCTTGGCTTCGCTGTCCATGTCCCACCCACGTCTCCTGGTGCCAGCGGTCGTCCAGCTACTCCCTTATTGCTGATCCTCTGGGCTGTGCCCAGGCAGGGCTCTCAGGAGTAAGGCTGCCATGGACATTGCTATGCAAAGCTTTCTGTGGGCAGATGCTTCCATCTCTCTTACAGTAATGCCCAGGTGGAATTACCGGGTCACAGGGCAGCTTCATAAAAGACCTCGAGAGCATTTTATACTCCTGCCCGCAAGGATGAGGGTTCTGGGTGCACCGCATCCTTGCCGGCAGTTGGTACATCGGCTTTATGTCCCTTTAAGGCATTCCAGTGGGTGTGTAGTGATATGTCCTCATAGTTATATTACTGTTTAATCCTTCCCAGAGGGTATGTTTTTATTGATTTTAGAGAAGGAGGAAGGGGGAGAGAGAGAAAGAGAGAGAGAAACATTAATCAGTGTCCTCCTGTACGCACCCCTACTGGGGACTGAACCAGAAACCTAGGTATGTGTCCTCCCCGGGAATTGAACCTGCAACCATTTGGTACATGGGACAACGCTGCAACCAACCGAGCCCCCAGCCAGGGCGTGTGATTGTACTTCTAGTTTGCATTTCCCTGGTGACTGATGGTGTTGAAGTGTCTGTCCATATCTTTTATTCATTTTTTACTAGGGCCACTGGTCTTTCTTTATGTTATCAAGTTGCAGTTGTGACTTTTGATACGCAGAATTAAAAAAATTTTTATGATGTTAACTTATCATTTTTCATGTATAATTATTGTTTTCTGTGTCATTTACAAAAAAATGTTTGCCCAAGCCATGAAGATATTGTCCTATATTTCTTCTCCTTTTTTAAAGGTTTTATTTATTTATTTTTAGAGAAAGGGGAAGCGAGGGAGAAAGAGAGGGAGAGGAACATCAACTTGTGGTTGCCTACTGGGGACCTGGCCCACAACCCAGGCATGTGCCCTGACTGGGAATTGAACTGGCAACCCTTTGATTCACAGGCCAGCACTCAATCCAGCACTGAACCACCAGCCAGGGCTCTATTTCTTCTTGAAGTTTTACAGTTTAGCTTTTACACTGAGGCTTGTGATTTGTTTTGAATCAACTTTGTGTGTGGAGTGAGGCAGGGGTTGAAGTTCACTTTCTTCCCATGCCGGCATCGGATTTCCCAGCACCATTTGCTGGGAGACCACCCTATCCGTGCCGTGTTACCACGGCGCCTTTGCCAAAAATCCAGTGCTCAAGTAGGCGAGCTTCTCTTTCTGGGCTGTTTATTCTGTTCCGCTGACCGGTTTGTCTGTCATCATGACAGGGTCACCCCACCTTGACCACCGCACCACCTGTACAGCGACATGCCAAACTCCAGTCTGTCTCATGTCTGGGCTGTGCTCCATTGTGAAATGGCAGCTGATACTGATCCTGTGTGCTCACACTCGCTGTCCTCGTGCATGAACCAGGGAGGCCGTCCCCTGAGTGCCGCGGAGGACCTGCGAGTCACCCACGGCGCCCCCAGGCACACGCGGGACGTGCCCAGTCGGCGTCTGCCTCCCTGGTAGCGTCTGTGGGCAGCTCACCCCAACTCTGAGGTGCAGGCAGCAGTGCAGCGGTGGGGACAGCAGGATGAAGTCATTTCAATCACCATCTTTGCTTCTGTGGCAGAGGACAAACTCCTTAGTTCCCGTCTTGACCTTGGCTGTCCCATTTCGTGGCATCCTCCCATCTTTTCAAGTCTCGTAGGTGAAGAACATAGTCCCCCTCAAGGTCATGGTCAGGCACAGGGGCATCAAGGCGTGTGAAGGCACTTTGTGGGATGTGAAGCGTTAAAGGAGCACAGGTTGCCCCCTCTCCCATTGGGATGCAGGCAGTCACAGGCAGGGGGGTGCTGTTCTGTGTGAGTGGCTGACATCATCGATCTGACCTGGCGTCTATTTCGTTGTTTTCGCCATCATTAAAGTCACCACTTCCCTCAGGGCCTGCTCCAGGACCCGAGTTGGAGTCCCTGCTGGTGTTCGGGTCACACCCGATGGGCAGCACAGTCAAAGCCATTTGCTACAAGTGTTTGCAGACTCAAAGACCCGGCTCTTGTCTTCCTGCAGGTTTTGATTTAAGACCCCAAGCAAGGCAGGGCTGGACAAAAACCAGCAAGTGAGGGGTGCAGACCCCCAGGCCTGAGTCACTGCCGGAGGTGGCCTGCTGTCCTCTCTGCAGCCATCTGTGCCTGGAGGGATAAGTCTGCAACGTCTCGTATCCTCTAACCCCAAGGAAGTGCAAGAGCCCCAGGCGTGGGGTGGTGTGGGCAGGGAGGAGAATGAAGACAAGGGCAAGAAGTAGGTCCCTGGAGGCAGAGGTCGTGGGGGTCATCGTGAGCCAGAGCAGCAGCTTTGAGGACAGCTCCAGGCTGCGTGTGTCCATTTCAGCCCTTCCCTGTCCCGGAAGTCGGCTTAGATTCCGATCCCAAGCAGATTCCTTCCACCAGGCTTACGGGCCCTGCACCACAGCTGTGGTGAGGGTCTTCTGCCCCAGCCCAGGGTGTTGAGAGACAGCATCCTGGGAACCGAAAGGGTGTGGCCTGCACGTGCGAACGCCAGGGGGCGCTGGCCCACACAGGGGTCCTCCGAGGCCTGCTGGCCTGCCTGACGCTTACAAGCTTGCGTACCTGGCGATGGGGTGAAGTGCAGACTTGCGGGATTCTCAGATTACTTGATGGTGTCTGCCCCCTGGAGGGGCAGAGGCCTGTGGAAGTAAGAGTGAAGATGGCAGGAGCCTGCCTTCGTCTGCTCAGGGTGTCGTTCCCTGAACGGAACTGGCACGGATGAGCCTCCCCTTACTGCGCCGCTGACGCTGCCTGCGGAGTTACTGGGGCCAGAGGGCACGCCCCCGCCCACCCCCGGGACTGCACGGGAGGGGATGGGGGAAGGAGGCTTCGTGCCTCCAGACTCAACTTGCAGACCTGCCAGCTGCTGTCTCCCAGGCTGCTGCACTCCCTGGCCCCTGCCTGCCATTCACTGGTGGTCTCTGGTTTTGTCTATCTGGCTCACTTGTTGGTGTGATTATGTATTCATTTAATGTATATTTACTGAGCATGTGCTATGGACCGGGGACAGTGTGAAGTAAATGAGCCCTTTCTCTGCTGGTGTGCAGCCACGTTCATGCCCCTGGGCGTTCACAGGCGTGGCTCCACAGAGGGAAGCATGCACCCACCCCGTTGCACTGTACACGACCCAGCTCCTGGCTTAGGGGCCCGTCAGGGGACAACAGGGAGGTGTGTCATGCAGGCCTGCCTCCAGCGGCCGGTAGACAATAGATGCCTGGTTGTTCGCCACCCTGCACCTGGGGCCTGAAACACGGAGACAGGTTGCCGGGAGAGAAGGAAATACGGACGGGTGAGAAAATAGTCCAGACAAATTTCAGTCAAGGTCTTACATGTTCTCAGCTTAATCCAACCCCCCACCCACCACCACCCTCCACCCTGTCTACTCCACGCTATTTCTTGGTCAATAGCTGGTCTCGTTCAGAGGTGACTCGGACCATGAAAGCACTAGCATCCGAGTGCAATGGAAATAGATCAAGACAGAGAAGAACAAGCAAAAGATTGAGGCAGTCCTGGCTGGTGTAGCTCAGTGGATTGAGCGCCAGCCTGTGGACCAAAGAATCGCCAGTTCGATTCCCAGTCAGGGCACATGCCTGGGTTCTGGGACAGGTCTTCAGTGGAAGGCACATGAGAGGCAACCACACATTAATGTTTCTCTCCCTCTCTTTCTCCCCACCTTCCCCTCTCTCTAAAAAATAAATCAAAGACTGAGGAAAAAGCTGGACTCTTCAGAGACCAGCTCAGGAGCTTAGAAAAATATTTCCAGTCTGTCTAAGAAAATGCTGGAAATAGGATCTCTCCAAAGCAGAATCTGAGCTCAGAGAAAAGATTCAGAGGAGTGAGCCAGACAGAAGAAAATGAGGGCCAAACCAGCCAAGTTCAGGGGGAAAATGCATGGTGAAAGGAAAAATGACACTGACACAAAGACCAATTCAAAAACCACCAAATAGGAAGCCTCATCAGGAAACTGTCACTGTGGACAGGCTGGAGGCAACGTCACCAAAGGAACCGGCTGTCATCACAATTTAATTTCCCAAGAAAGAGTTGTAGGAAAAAAGAAAAACTGAAGCATATGATAAAAGGAAACTGTATAAAAATATCCAGGCCAGACTCTCATCCCAAAGGCACTTTGCATTTAGGTAAGCATTACAAAGATGACCAGAAAGGGTCCTCTCTGCCTTACCCCATGCATGAAAGTCAACTCAAAACGGATTAAAGTCTTGAATGGAAGACCTCAAACCATACAACTCCAAGAGGAAAACATAGGGTATGAACTCCTTGGCCTCGGTCTTGACAGTGATTTTCTAGACTTGACCCCAAAAGCAGAGACAACAGAGGTGAAAACCAGCCCACAGGATGACGTCAAAGCCAAAAGCTTCTGCCCAGCAAAGGAAACGCGAACAAAATGTAGGGGCGACCTCTGGAAGGGGGGAACGTAGTTTCAAATCACATATTCAATAAGGGGCTAATGTCCAAAATATTTAATACACACAACTCTATAGCCAAAAAAAAAAAGCATTACAAAACAGGCAGAGAAGCTGAATAGACATTTGTCCGAAGAGGACGTCCTGCTGGCCAGCAGGTGCAGGAAGAGGCGCTGGACACCACCTGTCATCAGGGAAATGAGAATCAAAACCACAGCAAGACATCAACACCTCACACCTGTCAAAACGGCCACCGTCAGAGAGACGAGAGGTAACAAGTGCTGTGGAGGACGCAGAGGAAGGGGACCCTCGTGCACTGGTGGGGGGAATGCAGACTGGGGCAGCCACTGGGGGAACCAGTGTGGAGGGTCCTCGAAAAATGAAACATGGACCTGTCATCGAGTATACCCAGCAATTCCACTGCTGGGTGTTTACCCAGAGGAAATGAGAATGGTATCTGGAAGCATCGTCCCCCTACCCACGTTCATTGCCACCTCATTCGCAGAAGCCAGAACACAGAAACAATCCACGTGGCTGTCGGCAGAGGAAAGGATGAGGAAGATGTGGAGTGCGCACACACAGGATGGGCCGAGTCCTGGTGACCATCTGCCTTTCTCGGTGGCCCTCACCTGGTACAAGGGGAGGGGTGGAGGTGGGCGGCACCTCGAGGAGCCCGCCTCTGCCACGCTGCGCTTTCTGAAAGGTGCTGAGAGATTCCGAGTGGGGTGGTCGGTGCCCCAATATTTTCCGATGCAGCCGAACTGCCCGCTGAGTGTGAAGGCAGAGACAGCAGACCCGTGTTCCCACGCGTGCCAGAAATCAGAGCAATGAGCGGCCGGGGGCCCTCGTGAGGAAGGGTTTTGCACAGAACTACCGAATGTCAAAAATCCAGCCAGATCAGAGTGAACAGAAGGACAGAGCTCACAGTAGAACATGGATGGTGAACCTGAAATCCATTCAAATATGAAAATGAGGAAGGTGGGCCGCCTGTGTGCATGAGAGCTGTGCCCATGCTGTGAGTGGTGGGACCCCAGAGGCAGTACCCTGACCCGGGGGACTCAGTGAGCGGGGGAGGGGGAAGTTACGCCAATCGCCGAAGTTCTCCTCTTTCTTAGCAGCAGAGTTTTGCGTCGCCAAGTTGAAAATGCCGACTTAAAAACCTAGGGCTCTCACTTCAAGGCGTCTCGCTATACTTGTGTCACCTTTAGAGCAGCCTTTTGGGATGCCGTCTCCGACAGTGAAGGGACATTTCTCAGAACTTCAGTGGTTTCTGTGCCTTCTCTGTCTTACTGTCACATCTCTCCTTCCCTTCCTTTGTTCTTAATGAAAAACGTGCCCCCAACCCAACTCCGCCAGTGTGTGCTGCTGTCGGGGCGGAGCGGGGACACCTGACTAGCTGGCACCTGGAAAGGTGAGGAACGTTGCTATGGAAACGAAGCAGGTGAAGGGGTGTAGACTCCAAGGTGAGATGTGCCTGAGGAGGGCCCCAGGGTGGGAGGGGTGCTGGGCTGCCAGACTGGAGGCAGCGGGCCAGGGCGCAGGCGGCAGGCTCTGGAGCAGCGAGGAATCGGTTCCGGAGACAGGGAGCAAAGGCCTGGTTTCGGCGTCCTGCTGGGTTGGCACTGGAGCAGATGTTGTGTCTTCTGCATAACCCTGTCCCCACGGGACTCTCCATGCCTTGGACTGTGTCTCAGGTTTTTCTGTTGTGTTTTGTTTTGTTTTTGCCTACCTAGCCAGCTCTGGGGACCGTTCGGAAGATGCTCGATGAATGTGCAAAGCTAGATGAATGGATGGATGCATGAATGAATGATGGATGAGTGAGTGATAGATGGGTAAGTGGATGGATGGATGGATGGATGGATGGGTAGATGAATGGTTGGTGGATGAATGATGGATGGATGGGTGGATGGATGAATAGGTGGGTGGATGGGTGGATGGATGATGGATGGATGGATGGGTGGATGGATGATGGATGAATGAATGGATGAATGGATGGATGAATGAATGGATGGGTGGATGAATGGATGGTGGATGGATGAATAGGTGGGTGGATGGGTGGATGGATGATGGATGGATGGATGGGTGGATGGATGAATGGATGAATGGATGAATGGAGAGGTGAAGGAAGGAATGGATTTTTTGAGGGTTTCAGGTTAATGGCATAGCACCATTTACCCCATGAACTGCTCTTTATGTTTAAGTTTAATATTTACAAAGCAGATCGCCCTTTGGAAACTATGTGGTGGACATTTTCTTAGCACAAGACTTAGGCTGCTGGTTAATACCCACGAGCAGCCAGTGTGGCGTTCTGGTGCCATCCCGCAAGCCGGGAGACCTTGCCCTCTAGGAGGTCT